>JAHREE010148969.1:0-11795 GCA_033628505.1 Tringa tobata | reverse complement strand
CCCCCGAAACAGAGACATCACAGCAGTCACAAAAGTTAAGTGGGGAATTTGTGTCTGAGAGAGCAATATTCAGATCACTTGCCCTTTGATGCTGGAGTGCTGGGATTTCCCGTCTCACTGAGGAGTCCCCTCCACCCCAGGCCTCCTCTTATCCTCCATCTGCATGAAAAACACATTCATGCACCCCTACATTGAACAGTGCCACCACCCGCTCCTGGTTGGTCACCCGGGCCCTGAGCCTGGCCCAAGCCATCTGATGGCAGAGGGACAAATACAAAAATCTTCACTTCACTGGAAAAAAATCATACTTTGCCTTCATACACCTTGTGCCCCCGGAGCACCTCCTCCGGGGCTAAAGAATTGCTCCAAATTAATAGAAATGAGGCTAAAAAGCAATCTTTTTCCTGCTGGCCTGATGTAGCTGCAGTTAAAAGCTTGGGAATATTGCTACAGTACTGGATTTGGGGGGGAAAGGGGAGGGTTTTCGAAATGGCTTGGCCCTATTTTCTTAGGGACTGCCGTGAGAACAAGGTTAGATCAACACTGAGTGCTTTTGAAAGTGCCGTCCTGCACTGAACAAGAAAGGGAGGCTTTGAAAATACTGAACAAGAAAGGGGCCTTTGAGATTTTTATTTGAAAGTTGTAAGAACAGCGTATCCCAATATATAGATAGGTGGAAGAACACCCCCTTCAGAAAACACCAGCAGCTGTCTTTATCTATACATTCATTTCAAGAAATGTGGCCATTTAATAATTAATGTCTATAAGTGCCTAGCTATGAAAATGCAGAATGAAATATTAAATAGAGTGGGTACCAAATGGGAGGGCTTCTGAAAGGGAGCGAATGAGAGCCATGTCATTCCCTATTCCCAGGGAACAGCCCCAAGGATCTAGAGCAGAATGAATCCAGGTGGATGAGTATGAAGCACTTGGTAGCAGAAGGGAAGGTGGGTCACCGATATTATTGGCAGAAGCCCTGGCCCCTCGTAAAGTGGGACACACAGGAGACAAATCACTTCCAGCAGAGGCTGCTTTGCTCCCTGTGCCAAATGTAGCCGGAATTTTGACCAGGCACATGCAGAGCATCTTCTCTGGGCCACAAACTGGCGAGGTACGGGGTTGAATATGAATAATGAAGAGTGAAGCTCCCGGAGATAACAGCACAGGCTGAGATGCACGTTTAACCCTCCTCCCGTCTTCTCATAAGCTCCCGACCTACTTCTGATAGAGGGGATGCTTTGGAATGACCTGAGAGTAATAAGCCTTAAGTCAGAGTGAGCTGTTCCAATTATCCTTTCTGGCAAGAGTCAAGGTTATTAATTGTCTCAAGACTAAGAAAACCTGGGTAGGAAGTTGATACAGATATCGGGAGTATTTAGTGTAATAAACATCTTGGAAGTACAGTTAAACCTCACACTCCAGAGCTCAAACAAATCACTGCTAGAAACCAAGCTGAAATTACTGTGGGTTACAGATAACCACGTTTCTGCTTTCTCTCGGAATTTTACTTCTTTGTCTGGCACAGGCAGTAGTTTTGGGAAGACTAATTTGTTCAGGTTTTCCTGGACATTTCTCCCTGGAGATTAGGGGGGTTACCTGTGTTTCTAGTTTCCCAGGCTTCCTGATCGGAGCAGATGTGTGGTGTTTCCAGCCAGGCTGACGACCAGCAAGGCACATGCAAACCCTACAACTAGTGTGTTCGTGGTAGATCCAACACTTCTGGGAAGTGCTGGCCTCACCACAAGTGTATCGCAGCCGTGCCGGCTCCACCTCAGCCTCCAGAAAGGCTGGACACGAGCCCCACAGCTCACATCTGCCTGGGAAACCCTCAACGAATGTGCAGCAGTGCTGGTACTGGCAGCCAGACCCCAGATGCTGGGTTTGACAGCTCTGTTCCCACGCCTAAACTCTCCTCTGCACCCTCACAAAGTGTGGCTCACCAGTACAGCAGTGTGCCTGCCCCACCACATGGACCTTGGTTTCCACCTATACATAGTGAGACTGTCCTGCCTCCAAGAACAGGCACTGCCAGCAATGAACCCCAGCAGGTGGGTGCTTCGGTGCTGTGTGTGGAGGGATGGGAGCAAACACAGACACACAGAGCACGAGGAGAAGCCTGCAAGACAGAAAGATGTGGCTTTTACAAGGGACACTCTACCCATTTCCAGCAGGCAGCAGGACCTGACCGAAACATGAGATTTTCAGGGAAAAGTAAAGACATTGCATTGACCGCAAGGAGAAGAAGGAACCAGCTCTGGGCCCAGGGCAGGTGTCCCTCACTTGGGTTTTATAATCCAAGTCCACACATGAAAAAGTGCTTCCCTGAAAGTAAAAGGAGACTCCAGAATCCCATTTCCTAACATGGGCCCGAATTTTCAGCTGGCTGAAATCTCCATAAGCCCAACCCAGCAAACCTACAACCAGCTCAGATATGTCCTGTTCAGCCTGAAAACAAGAACCTCCTCCATATGTTTGCCCTCCGACTCCTCACAACGAAGGAAAGCCTGAATACTCTGAATCATCCCCAGCCAACTGTATATTCGTTATTTTCTGTATTTATTTCCAACTCCAGGATTAAGAAAATGACTCCAGTACTATGACATCCATACAATTAAATGTATCGTTTTCCCATCAGCTGCCTGGCTGTGCCAAGCCGGGCAGCTCGGATCCTGTCGCCATATGGAATGCATCTCTGCCTGCACAAGACCCAAATGTGACAATTAGCAACGGGGCTGGGTTTCCCCCCCCATCCCCATAGGCAACAAAGCACTCTGGAAGCATTTAGTGGGGCTGAGAGGGCTTCATTGTATCGGCAGAGCAAAGGGCATTTATCAGCCCTTTCCCTTTCCCTGGGCTTTAACTGGTAGCCCTCATGGGAGGTGATGTGGAGCAACCCATGTGGAGGCTGTTGCCCAAACCTTCCTGTCCTCAGCAGGACCGATGCCCCCCTGAGCTCCAGAGTAGCTCCTAGGACCCCTTAGGGATTTCCCCCACCCTCAGTATCTCCCCTCCAGCCGCATCCTGGCAAAAAATGTTACACAGAAAGATCCAAAACGTAAGAAATTGTGGAGTAGTCAGTCCCCATGGCCATTTGGCTGGGACTTTCCTAGACACCCGTCAGAGGTGAGGTGAATTCTGATTCTTTTAAAGCCACAAGAGAGCTCCAGTTTGAAGCTATCATATACAATTCCCCAAAAGCCATTTGATGGTACCAGCCTTTGCTCCCTTAGCTGAAGCAGAAGGTGTTCTCCAGTAAAACAGCACCATGAAGCTTTAGCTGCAAAGCAAGTGCTTGGCACCGTGCAAAGAACAGAAAGAGACCATTCCTTTCCCAGAATTACTGCAGATCCTGCTCATCTCATGCCCATCTCAGCAGATGTTCTCTGGAGAAAAGGTGACTCTGCTCTGCAGGGCAGACTGTGCTGCCAAGGCTGAGGAACGGGAGTTGCTTTCACAGACGTGGACATGACAGAGGAATTAACCTGACCTGCTCTGCACTTGCTGAACCTCATCTGACCTTCTCTTTTGCAACCTCCTGAGATGACCTTGATCCTGTTCATGTTCCCACTGCTCCCGAGGTTGGGTTACACCCTTGGTTCTGGACTCTGTTTTAAGTCTCCCATGAATAACAGTGTCAGATCTTCACACAGCTATCTCAGGAATGTGGCCAGGCTGATCTCCGTGCTTACTCAAGGTGACATTGATTCATTCTCCCTCTCAGTGGCCAGATTACATTATAAGAATGTGCTTCATAACATCCTCGCTCATCCACCACCACCACCCTGCTCCCATCCCCGACCTCCACCTTTGTCAGCCCCCCATTCTGGGATTTAGGGTTTTCTCATCAACAGAACATGCAACCAGAGGCTCTTAGGGCTTGGGAACAGGCTGAGAGATTGCCTTTGGAGGAGCATCAGAGGTCAGGTTTTGAGCTGAGGTCCTATCCCTACACTCCAGTCATTTCATGCTCACACACCAATGTAGAAACCAGACGTACCTCCAGGGACAGCAAAAGAGTTGTAGATGGGAGGATCATCCCCAGGTTCAGACCCCAAGATCCATCCAAACGGGACAAATTGCATCTTAAGGGACTTGCAAGAAATTGCTTTTGTATCCAAACCCTTCACATCAGCCTGCAGCCTGCTGTCCTTTCATGGGCTGGATCCCCACCATCTCCTGGAGCATCTCTGCTCAAGGTAACACTGAAAAAGAGACGTTTCTTCTTAACCTCAGAGATGATCTATTTATAATATGTGGCTGTAAGGTGTTCAGGCAAAGGACTAGGGTTTGTGAAACACATCCAGGTCTTTGTTTTTTCCAGGAGAGCTTAAATGAAGGATTTGGCTTTGGAAAAAGAAATAAAGCGAGGCAGAAAAAAAGACAGACATCTGGAGTGCTGAACAAGGCCCTCTCCTCGGGCTGACCTAGTTAGAGTGTTTGGGGAAAGCATTGCAATCCTGTTCAACAGGAGGAACAAGCAGCCGAGGGCTGAATTCAGCCTCGGAGTGAACAAACACAGCTCTCACCACATGAGCCCTGCACGCTTCCACCAGGTCTTCTCCATCTGATCACCGTCATCAAGGGCTGCAGACGTCTCGTCCAGCATGGAAGTGGCAGCCTGGAGCAATGCCCACGCCATGCCAGGAAAGCCCAGACGCAGCACCTCCGGGGTGGATTTACGTGCCCGTGGCTGGAGGAGGGCAGCTCTCCCCGGCTCAGCCCCGTGGCTCCTGGTGGGGTTCCTGTGCACAAACAATAGGGAGGACAAACAAACAGGCAGCGCCTCTGCCAAGGGACACAGCAGCCCTACCTCCTCCCTGCTCCATGTGTGGCCCTGGAGACGCCAAGCCTTGTGGTGGGGAGATGTCACACCACAGCCCGTGCTCAAGTCAAAGCTGCTGGGGCAGAGCCATGCCCTGCTCCCCCCTGTGCACCCAGTGTTTGCCATGGGTCTTCTTCACCGCGGGGCAAAGGAGGTTTTGCACAAAACTCAGCAACACAGGGGTGGAATGGAGGGCAAGACCAGCCACATGAAGCTCCTACCATTGCACCATCACTGCTGGGGGCAAGGGCTGCCAGACTCTGCCAAAGGCTCTTCAAAAGGCTCTTCAGAAGGCTCTGCGAACCCAGGAGTGCGTTGCTTTGACTCTTCAGTGCAATAAGGTTCATGCCTGGAGATGTTTTACGGGTCTTTTTTTGCCTAGGCAATGAGTGGAAGAAACAGAGCAGTTAAAGCCTGTCTGTGGATGTAGGGCCACCAGTCTCAGATCTGAGTCCACACCAAAGGTGACCTTCTTTAGCTGGGGTAGGGCAATCTAAGGTGGAAGGACACAAACACTACCTTCATTATACGGCACCGGTCAGGGAAATCAACCATCTTCAGCCTGGCTCAGAGCAGCAATTCTAGCTCTTCACAAAACTCCTTTCTAGCCTGGAGCAGGGAAAACACCGAAAATTTTTTGGAAATTAACTGAAACTCCAGTTCATTGACTGTATTCTTCCAAATGCTGACAGAGGGCCACTGCAGTGAAATAAGTGCTGAAATGTCGGCACGTTTCCTGAAAATTAAACCTATTTTTCAAGTTTAAAAGCGGTGACCACGGGAGTGTCTCTGCGGGTTGAAGTCCATCCACAGGCTGCCCTGGGAGAGCTGGGGCGAAGTGCGGGTTCGATTAGGCATCACCAAACAGAACTGCTGGGATTTTTCTGTAGTCAACTTTATCTCTTTCAACTTGCTACTAATAACTTCTTACAAAAACCAAGTTCAATTCTAAATCACGCTATTTACAGTAAAAGAAGTCAGCCTGAATGTTTTCCTGAGATCTGGCTGTTGTTCGCTGGAGATCACACCTTACTTCTAAAAGGCAACGTTTCGTAAAGCAAGTTGCTCAAGGGGTTTTGGCAGGAAGCCTTCCCGTTGTGAGCAGGAGGGTAACACAGGCAACACAGAGGTGAGATAAACAAAAAGGCTGTTTTGGAAACATGTGGGTTTAAATCAGTGTCTTGGCCATGGGGCTGGTTTGGAGATGAGTTGTGCAGTTCTTGCCCAACACAGAACAACCCAGGGGAAAATGAGCTCTGATACAAAGGGGTCAGAGGCACGAGTTTCTGAACTGAAAAAAATAAAGGCAAAGAGAAGTCAGGGTGAAGCTTCTGGACTCTCAGGAATGGGTCAAAGAGGAGAAAGCTAGTTAGTCACAGACAAAACAAGCCCCAACATCTCTATCAGCGAGGCCTTGGAGAGATGCTGTGTACTGCAAACGCCACCAAAGGTCAGTGTCCTTCAATTCATGACCAGGACGATTTGTACTGTTAATTTTGCTGCAAGGGATGTGCACTCTGGACTGACAAGACACCCAGTGTTTGCTGTAACAGCCTCCCCTTCCTGATAAGAGCTGCCCTTGGGACAGTCCCATCGGTCTCGTAAACAACCAGACCTCCTGTTGGCCCTCAGCAGCAGCCCAATAAGCAATTTATTTCCTATTAGCTCTTAAGACAGTTCACAATACACCAGAAGACTGCAGCACATTGTGCCAGATCAAAGTGATGTTTCTATTAATATCTTCACCCCCGTCCTCCCCCCAAAAAACCTGCGCAATTTTTCTTCATTATAAGCACAGATAAGTGTTTCTAATAAAAGTAAACAAAAATTGTACTTACTAATAAAAGTAAAGGCTGAGGAGCCAAGGCAGGACTTCTGATCTGAACACTGAGATCTCTCACGCTCCTTCAGGGACCTTGGCACCCTCCAAACCTCGTCTAAATCTGGTGCTATTTGGGGTTCACTCTCCAGCGGGTCCCCAGAGTATTGCAATTTTAAGCAAAGAAAGAGAAAAAAACACAAATAAAAGCCCAGTTCCTCATTGCCCCCAAACAAAACCAGATTCTTTTGCTTTTAACATAACATAACCTCATAACTATAAATGAAAAATGTAAATTTGCGAAGAAAATGTGAGGCTTGCTGATAAGAAGATTTGGATTTTTTGTTATTAAAACTAACCGAAAAGGCTGAATTAAAACTTTCCAGCCTTCTCTGCGTTTTCCTTTGCTGCTCAACTTACGATTGCAACCACACAGTTTGGACCCCTCAGTTTGAAAAGCCACAGACAACCTGCTAAATGTATCTTAGAGCTGTGCCTAAGCCCTTCTCCCCTCATTATGGGGGTGTTGAGAGCCAACGCTACCCTACGGGCCTTGAATATTTCTGCTGGGCTGCTAATGCTGCCTTGAGAGAGGCATCATGCTGGGCCAGCTCATGTGGTTGTCACCCACATCGTGTTCCAGCACCACGATCAGATGACCACTCACTCTGCCAACCAGCCCATGTCCACAGCTGTGGGCTGGGCAGAACCTATTTGGCCATTTGCTTCCAAGACGACCATTGAAGACAAACCCCCCAACTGCAGCTGTGGGGTCTTCATGGTGGAGCCTGAGGCTGGGGCTTGTGATTGACTTTGGTCTGCAGCCACCACGGGGTATGAGGTACAGGTGCCTGTACCCATCACAAGCCCAAACACATGGAGACATGAACAAGACAAGGGAGTGGCGGGTGTCAAACATAGAATCATAGAATGATTCAAGTTGGAAGGGACCTTAAAGATATTCTACTTCCACCCCCAGAGCAGAGACATGGGCAGGGACACCTCCCACCAGACCAGGTTGCTCAAAGCCCTGTCCAACCCGACCTTGAACCCCTCCAGGGATGGGGCAGCCACAACTTCTCTGGGCAAACACAGCCAAGACTTTCTGCTGGTGTCTAACCCCTTTCTTCTACTGCCTCTAAGCACAGTGTCCACCACCCAAACCCACGGCAGCCTCAAGGTGCTGGTAGAAAATGCCACCCACGGGGCAGCCGGTAAAGCCATGTTTTTCTTTAAGGGTCTTTTTTTTTTGGCGATGAACAGGCAGTTTGTCCTTGCTCAGCACAGAAGGTGCCTCCTGCTGCCCCATGTCACGTGTGCGAGCAGGGGTGGCATAGCCTGCCCCACGCCTGATAAAGGCACACTGTGCAGTCCAAACAAAGATAACTCTGGGGCCACCAGGTCAGAAAACACCGTGGGGTTTTTTGTTTTTTTTTTTTCCTTCAGGGTGAGCCCCTGTAAAAGAAGAGCCAAGCTTGTTTCAGGCCAAGTGGCAACCTGTATAAAGAGCTTTTCTCCATGCCCACTGGGATGCTCACAGCTTACAGCGACTTGCCCCAAAACAAAGAGCAGCAGCGAGTGAGGGGGCACAGAACGGAGCGTTCCAGGCGGCAGAGCACCCACTGGTAGGAAGTGAATCAGCCTTGATCAAAGGGAAAGGGTAAAGCCTTGAATGATGCAAAACCCCGTCCCGCTGTTCCTCCCCAGCAGCCAGAAGAGGCTGCACCAGGAATCAGCCAGGAACTTTCGACTGGATTTGGGGTTTTTCTTTCCTGATAGGAAATAACATTTCTACAAAGTTACACTATGTCATGAGAAATGCTCTTTTTTTTTCTTTTTCCTCCAACCAAATAGAATTTTTCATCCAGCAAATCAAAATGAAATGTTTCCTTTTGGACTACTTTAAGCCCAAAAGGAATGTTTCATTTTGTTGGAATTACCTGAAACGTTCTATTTTAAAAAGGGGCTTTAAAAAAAAATCATAATCCAGCTCCATTTCCCTGTTAGCATATTACTTAATGGAAAGTTCCTTCTCCTCCAGGCTCCTCTCTGCCACCTAGGACTGATCCCCCTGAAAAACTACTTATCCCATCAAATCCCCTTCCAAAAGCACCAGCACCGTGCACTTGGGGAGCCGTTTCACCCCACCAGATGCCCAGCACAGCAGATTTCTGAACAACCATCTCCACAACTCGGCACAGCAGAGAACGTGACCCACACTTACGGTCTCTTCCATCCCCCAAAGCCACCTTCTCAGCTATATCTAATGTTCCTTTAAGAAGTCTTTCGGCTCCATTAATAACCTAAACAGATACCGGGGGTCTAATTAGCAGGCTAATCGGAGAGCACGGGCAGGCAAGAATCGCTGCGAATATTTAGTCAGCAGGAATGAGCAAAGATGAAACGTTCGTTTGCACCTTGTTTTGTTGCTGATTTATAGGCAAGGTCTCAGCCACACAAATAGAGCCTTGGTGTAAAACAGTATCTGACCATAACAAGAAATAGCCAGGCTGAGGAACACCTAACCCCTCGGCTTCACCAACAAGGATTTTACACATGCATACATTAATTTCACATCCCACACGCTATTTAAAACCACTTTCCAAACAGCTTTCCAATTTGTTTGACATCGGGTGGGGGGGTGGGGGGGTGTAATTTTATAAGAGTTTCCAGAAGTTTCAATTATGTCATGTATGTGTCACACAAATGTGTAGCGCAGGAAATAGCTGAACTTCAACACCTAAAATTAAAAATTTTCCAGGGTAGCATTCCCCTTAGCAGCCTGAAGGAAAACATCCTCTTGTTTCGCTCCTAGAGGTTAGCATTAGGTTGAGAAATCCTACCAGAGACTCCAAGGTCCTCATAGCACACATCTCCTACGGCGTTAAGGGCTCTCTTTACCACTATAAACTCATGCCCGCACACACGCACCCACCTCTCCAAGTAAATAATTCTAATTAAACGCCAATTTCTCTGCCTGGGAGTCTGAAATTATTACTACGCAGCAAATGTCTTTGAGGCTTTACTAACCCCTAGGTCTGCTCAGAAATCAGAATTTCCATTTCGCTGCCTGTTTTGGTCAGTTCAGCCTCAAATTGCACCCGTACAGGTGATGATGGCTCCTGCTCCGTGTCCTCTTTGTCCTGCCCAGGCCGTGCCCCGGCCGCTCTCACGGCAGCAAAGCCAAGGCACGGCCTCGGGGGCATATTTCAGGTCAGGGGGGCAGCTCCCAGGCAGTAAACATGAATTACTCCTGAACCGAAATTTTTCCATTCCATTTGAGAAACAAAATATTTCTACTAAAACCCCGAGTGAAAGACGCCGGTTTGTTTTTTTCTGTTGGGAATTTGGTTTTTAATCAAATTTCTGATTTTGTGGGAAGCGCGGAATTTTTTTTTTTATTTTATTTTATTTTATTTTTTTTCCTACTGAAACCCCTTCAGCAGCAAAACCCTTGGCAAGCTTCGCTGCTGGCTATTATATCAAGGCCACGTTTGACTGATTTTAAAGGATGCCAGAGCCTTGGGAACGCCACATGGCATTGGCAGCACCAGGCGCGCTCCGGCGCTGCAGAAAGGCTGACAAGCGCGTGTGAGCCCGGCGTGAAAATGCAGCGTTTTAATAAATGTAAGTGCTCTCTCTGCCAGCCCGTGTTCGCTCCCGCTCAGAGATACGTGTGACTGGCAGGGGACACGCTCGGGGGCTTAAAGGATCACAGACACAAGTAGCACAACACATCTTCATCGCGCAGCGGAGCACAGGCCAGCAAATATATATATGTGTGTGTGTATATATATATTTACAAACAAAAGGCATGTTTTTTGTACAAAAAGAGTCTCTGTGCTGCAGACAGTCCAGGTGGTGGTAGGTTCCCAGCTCCCCTGGATGCTTTTTGGCTTTGGAGCTGGACAGTGTCAGTCTTTACTGAGATGCAGAAACACCTACGTGTTTTGACAGCCCCTTCCACTGCTCATCCGAATTTCCCAGCGGGGGTTCAGGCTGTGCCAGCCCCCACAGCCAGGTAAGATTCTCTGCTGCTTCCTCTCACCCACAAACACAGAAAAGAAGGCCCTGCATTTTAACTCCTCTGCCTCTAGTCCCTGGTCTTGGGAAGCTGAGAACTGCCCAGCTATAAATACTGTGATGTCTTGTGACATTTTCCAGCCCTCTTTAAACAAATCCCATCTTTTTCTTTTTTTTTTTGCTGTTGTTGTTTTCAGAAGTCGTTCCTCACTGCCCTGGGAGGCATTTCCCTCTCCCACATTAGGAGATGGAGCAAGTTTTCTTTTGCAAAGCAGGAGCCCCTTCCAGCACATCCCAGCTTTGCAAGAGAGCCCTGCGTTTTGCCCGAGCTCTCGGGGGATCTGACAGTCCTTTGGTGGCTTCGGTCCCTCTTCTCACACAACCCCCTTGTTCCTTAGTGCCTGCTGGTGCTGCGGATTTTCTCTGTCTCTTCTGGATGGTATTAACAGGGCAGGACATCAAGAAAAGAGACAGATGCTTTGGTTTAAAAGAAAGGATGAAAAAGAAAGGATAAAAAAGAAAAATCAGTGCCTAAGCCAGGGATTTGGCTTTGCCCTGTAACGTTCCCAGCCTGGGCAGGGGGGACCACCCTGGGCTTCTGGGCCGAAGGATCAAGAGAGACCAAGAAGGGATATAACCAAGGAATCTACTACCTGCTAAATTCTCTATAAAAGATAACAAGTTGGAGCACTCCTGCCAGCTGCAAAGCTCAGATCCTTTATCTTTGGGCCCGTTGGCTCCTCCGCTCGGTCCCGCAGTCACTTCACATGCAATTTCACCGTGTTTTCCCTTCCGACGCAGAGCCCCAAGAGCAATTAAAGACTAATGGGGGTTGACAGATGTTAGTAACATGCAACCCAGCCGTGGAAACAGCAACATGGGCAGATGTGGAGGTGCAGAGGAGAGAGCTCTGCCTCTGGGGGCTTCAGAGAGCTGAGAAGCTGAAGGAGGGGCTGGAGCAGGGCTCTGTTTCATGGCTGTGTCTGTGCCCTGGTGGAAACTCAGACTTGATGATCCTCACCTGAAGACAACCAGCCCCTAACTTCCCTGGCAGGGAAACACATCAGTGTGGGGGACCAGCTCAGCCCACCCTTGAGCTCCAGCCCTGAGAGCAAGAAGGGGCTCAGCCCA
>JAHREE010148964.1:0-13328 GCA_033628505.1 Tringa tobata | reverse complement strand
GGGGTTGGAACTTGGTGATCTTTAAGGTCCCTTCCAACTCTAACCAGTTTATGGTTCCTAGGCTTTCTTCCCTGGTTCATTTCTGCCCTCAGCAGGAGCCTCTTTCTGAAATGGAAATACTGCTCTGGTGTAGCTCTCCTGACCGCACCTTTGCACACTGGCGTCAAGCTGGTGTAGGGAGCTGATCTGACTGACAATTTTGGGTGATTTGTTGTAGCTGGCACAATTAAGAGGAAAGCTGTTGCTCTCCCCCCTCCCCTGCCCCCGAAAAAAAAAAAAAAAAAAAAAAAGTAGTGTCTTTCATGCAGAGAAGTTAACAAGGCCACTCAGCATTGTGGTTAAATAAAAACATCTCTCAAGTGTGGTCTTGCATTATCCTTCAGCTCCTCGAGATGATGCTGTTCAGAGGGAGTGGGAATGAAATCTAAAAATAAGTATGCTGCTTTTTTCTTAACGCATTTTATTAAGGTTGTAGTTGACCCAAGTGCCTTCTGCCTTGAAACCCCATGGATTTTGCAGAGCTAGTAGCATTATGGGTATTTTAAAATTTCCCTGATTGTCCTTATTAAGGTTATAAACATTTCCCATAGACATTTTCTCTTCTATAACAGCTTTTCTTGCTCAAAGTTACTTGTTGAGGAAAGAGGAGTGACATCTTTAGTGTCCAGCAAAGAGCAGCTTCTGGTCTTAGTGGAAGACAAAACCATCCACAGGGAGGGTTCTGGGACTTTGGAGTTTGGATCCTCCTATAACATCAGTGAGAAAAACACCCGATAGAGCTTCTCTCTACAAAACAGCTTTTGATGCAACCACAATAGGATTAAACGTTATGTTTTATTTAATGTAGAGTTACTCACTCAGATTCTCATTTCTTGCAGTCCCACGGGCCTCTAGGAATATTCATAACTTCCCAGCCTGTTTGGCAATGCGGAGTTATTCCTGGATGTGTTGTTACAGCCGTTCCCCTATGCTGCCTTTTGGCTCGGTGTTTATAAACCTCCTGGAGGTCAAGGCTGAGATAGTAAAAATGCTGGGATGGCTTGTTTTGGTTCCCATGGAGGGACCTTCCTCGTCGCCTTGCCATGCCCGCCCCTGCAGCGAGTGCCCTTGACAGGCCGACAAACAGCGTCTCCCACCCTGAGAAGCCCTGGAATTCGTTTGTGGGACGGGTGGTTCAGATTGTTAAACCAGATCTTTGTGTCAGGAAAAATTCAATGAATTGTGAGCTGAGGAGGAGGATAAATGGTCCTGCGTGCCATTTGAATTGCTGTTTATAACACTTAATTCTTACATGGCATTCGTTAAGCACGGGATTGCAGAACAACTCGTTAAGGTCTTTTAGGATTGTTACTCCCAATGTAGATGAGGAAGTTGAGAGAGAAGGGAGACGAATATTCCTACTCAACCACCTGAAAATAAGCCTAGGCTGGGTTTGCAGCCTACTGGGCTATTTTTCACCCCCTGATGCTGGTGTATAGCACATTACTCAGTATTATTTTAAGTTCCTTCTCTTGTTTTCAGCTTTGGTATGGACTATTTGAATTTAGTATCTTGACTGATTGCAAACACCACAATGAAAGATGGTCTTCCTGCACTGCCACCTATTCACCTCTTGAGTAGTGTCTCTAGTTGTGAGACAGCAGTACAGGGGACTGTATATATGTGTATAAATACATTTTTATTACAGCCAGAAGAGGAACCAAAAGAGGAAGCAGCACCGGCCAAGCCTGTGGTCGGAATTATCTATCCTCCTCCAGAGGTCAGGAATATTGTGGACAAGACTGCCAGCTTCGTAGCCAGGTAAATGACACTGGTGTTGTCTCGTGTTTCCTGGGATTTTCATGCTTCTCCTCTTCAGTGCTAATGTCTGTGCGGCTCCAGGAACTGAAGCAGGTCTCAGTCCTGTCACTGTACATGAAGTATTGTAAGGATTGAGGGATTGAGTCTATACCAGTGAGACTGGAAGAGAGACAACAATATTCTGCTTAAGAGGTGTAGGACACACTTTGCTAGAAAAACTATGGTAACGAATGAAATAAAGTCCTTGGCAAAATCTATAGCATGTGCTCAGTCACCAGGTAACGGCTCCTGTTGTGAATGATCTGAAGGGGAAACACAATTCCAGGTAGAAAGGGCGCCTCATTACAGGCGCTCCGTTGAGTGATGGAGCCAGGAGGAGTCATGACTGTGTTTTACAGTGTATGGACACATAGTAGGTGTTGAACTTTCCAGTATGAGGGTGCTCGCTTGCTTGCTGAGCCCTGAGGGTAAGTCCCATCCCTGGTTTTGCGCAGCTTGGTGAGCCAGTGGCTGCGGTGTGTGTTCCTTCAAACCTCCCTCCTCCCTTGACAGCCAGAGGGAGAGAAGTGGGTTCTTCCAGAGCGCAGTCTGAGCCTGGAGAGATGAGGAGAGATCATCTCTTAGGAGAGATGAGATGCCCGTGATGTGTATTGAAATTTTTTTTCCCCCTGTTGACTGTAGCAGATTGATTAGCATGAGTATAGATGTCAATTTTAGGGAAGGAGTCTAAATGTTGAATAAATCTTACTCATTTGGACTTCCTCCGTTTGCCTAGTGTCATCATTCTGCAAGTGCAAGCTGTTAGTGCTATGTAGGCTATCTTCTTCTGTTGTTTTTTAATCCTTAAGTACTTCTGGCTCTCTTACCTTTATGTGAGGTCTCAAGGGGCCAGATCCTGCTTTTCCTGCAGTGTGCAAGTAGCACAGAAGGTAAATACCCCCCAGCTGGCTGCTCAAATTCTTCACTTTGGTGGCATCCAGGCAGGCTGAAAGCTGCATACTTTCACCTCGCTAAAACGGGATGGTTGTTGCTGTGGGTTTAAGGCAATTACTAAATGCTGCTCTAGTCAAAGGCACTTATTGTGTAACTGATCTCTAAAACGCTGCCAAGGAGTGCTCGCTTCCTCAGAGGATAAGGAAGGAGCTGTGTTTATCCTTTGGTATTGTAGAGGACTCCTTTTGGAAGAGGTGGAGTGTTTAAACAAGACTTGGAAGCATCCAGAGAATATGAAGGGAAGCATGCTACAGCAGCTCTTAAATTTCTCAAACTACCCTGAAATAAATGGTTGTACACTTTGCACGGAAGGAATGGGTGTTACCTGAACTAAAACTTAGGGCTTTCCTAAATGCAACCCTCTGGTGTGGTCAATCCCTGCACGGGCTGGTGGTTACTTACTTTTTTCCATATGTGAACTTTCTGGAAAAAGTCTTAAAAGCTTGTTAAAATTTGGTGTAATCCAGTGAATCATTTTATGTTTGTGCGTAGCCAAATTGTGGAGCACTTGTGAAAGTTTTTAACTCTTAAATATTCACTGTGAAGTGTTATAGATTAAATTAGGACAAATGCCTTTAACTTGCCTGGGGTACAGCTGGCTCCTACATTGGGTCTGAGTTTCTGAGAGAGAGATAAACTCCTTCCATGTGGGAGAGAAAATTGTCTTCTGAGGGGCCGATGCATCAACAGATCTTACTGTGAAAGAAACTGACGTTACACTTGACTTGATGCTGTTCATCTAAACAATTTATCTTTTTTTCTCGCCAGAAACGGTCCAGAATTTGAAGCTCGAATTCGTCAGAATGAAATAAATAACCCTAAGTTCAATTTCTTGAACCCCAACGATCCTTACCATGCATACTACCGGCACAAAGTCAGCGAGTTCAAGGAGGGTAAAGCGCAGGAACCCTCGGCTGCTATTCCCAAGGTCATGCAACAGCAGCAAAGTGCTCAGCAGCAGCTTCCGCAAAAGGTAAGTGTTCCTTTTCACTCCACTTGGAAACTTGGCTTCTGACTGGTTGTTTCACATCCTGATGTTAAGGAGGAGGTTTGAAAGACAAGGCAAATAAAGGAGGTATTTCTACGTTTGCAAAAAAGACAGCACTGGGAGCCTTACAGTTTAGTGTCTGGGACTTTGTTTTCATATGATTGTGCTGGGAGCTCAAAAGTTGTGTGTGGAAGAGCCAATATATTGTTCTACTTGGTGTGTTTTAGTTATGTTTAGTTGAGTATTGGCTGATACAGTGCTTATATTAGTGATGTTACATGCACTGTTTCTTACAAACGTTTTCCTTTTTCTGGTGGATCAACTTCCCCTTAAAATGTGGAGAAAAAATGTTGCTAGTCTGGTTTAGTTGTACCTTTATAAGTACTGGATGGGAAGAGGGCACTGACTGAATCTGAGTCTTTTCCATGCTTAGCACAGCCAACAGCTACACTGTGTGGTATCGACCATCCTGGAGGATTGTAGCAAAGTCCTGATAGTTTCCAGTTTTGTTAGCTGTTGGAGCAATGTTTGGGGTGTTTTTATGGTAGGCCTAAATACAGATGTCCAGAGACACCCTGTGGTACTAATTTTCCTCCTCCTCGCAGCTACCAGGATACCTAGACTGATGCTTTTTTCCCCACAGCAGCTGATGGAAAAATGGGCTCTCCCAAGTGTTTGGTGACAATTTCTTCCTTCAGTCACTGAGCCATCTCCCTTCTGCTCCGCAGGTGCAGGCCCAGGTGATTCAGGAGACAGTGGTTCCTAAAGAACCACCTCCGGAGTTCGAGTTCATTGCAGATCCTCCCTCAATCTCAGCCTTTGACTTGGATGTGGTGAAGCTCACGGCGCAGTTCGTGGCTCGCAACGGGCGGCAGTTCTTGACCCAGCTGATGCAGAAAGAGCAGAGGAACTACCAGTTTGACTTCCTTCGCCCCCAGCACAGTCTCTTTAACTACTTCACTAAGCTGGTTGAACAGTACACAAAGGTACTCTTGGCACTTCACCTGTCAAATTGATTCCTTCAGCAGTATACCACTGATATTTGAAGACTACTGAAGCCCTGCAAAACAGCCAGACTGGAAATATGTGCAGGTCCAGGAGTCTGTACTTTAAATCCTGCTCTTTAAGTAGAATGGAGATCTCTTATGTTGTGCAGTGCTGAACACAGTGGGCTGTTACGTAAATGTTCCAGGCACTATTGTAATACAAGTAAAAGTTGCAGGTTTTTTAAACACGGAGGGTAATTGGAAGGCCGAGTGAATATTTTAAAGTGCAAGTATAAGTAATAAGAGGGTTGCAATGGAATAAACAGGACGTAGCCCCGGGGCTCTGCTGATATTTTTATCAGTCTAGAGAGAACAGTTGATTTTAAGGAGGCTTTAGCAGAAAGAATTGTCACTGACTGACGTGCAAAATATCTTTCAGATCTTGATCCCGCCGAAAGGTTTGCTCCTCAAACTCAAGAAAGAGGCTGAAAATCCCAAGGAAGTCCTAGATCAGGTATTACACCAAAAATTTGCAAAACTGCTGAAATATTTCAGTTATATTTTTAATTTTTTCCTCTGTACATGTTTCTGACTTATTGGCAGCAAATACAAATATACAGAGAATAAAATGGATGTGTCCCTTGTAGTCACGTGAGTACAGGGTACCTGTGCTTGCCTTTAAACCACCAGCTGGTGTCTGATTTGGGGGTGGTTTAGTTATGGCAGTGTTAGAGGCACAGATACTGCATAACATCCTGTCCAAAGTGAAAAGTTTCCCTCTCAGATGACTTCACTGTGATACCTCAGTCACTTACAGTCCTTCCAAGCTGTTCTTTATCACTTTGACTTCTGTCTTTGTCACAAAGACTGCTCTTGCTTTGGAAAGGTGACGTTACAGGGTTGTAAAAAGTGTCTGAATTCATTGCTAGCTGTGAACCTTTAGAGTTGTGACATAACTGGGTGGCTTGGTCTTGGCTCAAGAAGTCTGCAGGTCCAGCTTTAGAAGACAGCTTTACAAAGTTGGTGCAGTACATTACTCAACAGGCAAACCCATAATTTCTAAATGAAATAAAAATATTTCATTGTCCTGCCAGACCTCTGAAGTAGGGCTTTTCTAACTGCCCTGAAAGGGCTGGTAGACTAAACTTCCAGATGCTGTAGAGATGACTGTGGTGTGTTTCTTGACTGATGGTTGGTGCTTGTTCCACCTCTTGTTGTGCAGGTGTATTACAGAGTGGAGTGGGCAAAGTTCCAGGAGCGAGAGAGAAAGAAGGAAGAGGAGGAGAAGGAAAAGGAGCGTGTTGCCTATGCCCAGATTGATTGGCATGACTTCGTGGTGGTGGAGACAGTTGACTTTCAGCCCAATGAGCAAGGTACTGAAGATAGGTGTTGTGACCTCTACGAAACTGCTCCTTTTGAGTAGACACCATGTTCTGAAATGCCATTTTTGACAGACCTTGGGTTTTACGGCTGCGTATCCCTCAGAGATGAAGTGGAAAGCCTCCCAGTGAGATTGTGCAGTGCTGCTGCTTTTCTGGAGTTGATGATATTCTCCTTGCAGAAATTCCAGAACTGCACTAGCGTCCACTTTTCCCACCAGGGCAGCAGAACTTGTCCCACTTTCTAGTTGGTGCTTTCACCCCTACCTATCTTCACGTGTCATGCTGATGTTGGTCTGTACAGACTCCATCCATTCCCTTCTATATCCCGTGGTTCCCAGGAGATTTTGATGCCACTGCTTTGTAAAGATACTGCTTTTCGTTCAAGAAACTGGTATTTGTGCATTGAACAATGGAATGGGATAAAGAAACAGAAGCTCTCTTTTCTGTGTTGTAGGGAATTTCCCTCCTCCCACCACTCCAGAAGAGTTGGGAGCTCGAATCCTGATCCAGGAGCGTTACGAGAAGTTTGGGGAAAGTGAGGAGGTAGAGATGGAGGTGGAGTCAGACGAGGAAGATGAAAAGCAAGAGAAGACAGATGAGCCCCCAGCCCAGCTGGATCAGGACACACAAGTGCAGGATATGGATGAGGTAACTGGCCAACACAATCAGCGTTGCTTTTGTCCCATAAAGTTTGTGTGATTTATGTTTCTTTTAATTTTCACTCTTAAGTTGTTCCTCAGTTTCTTGAGGAAATGAGATTTCTTTCTGATGGAATTTCAAAACAACCTATTTCTTCTGGAATATGTTATTTTTAATGTTTTCCATGACAATACGATTTCCAACAGAGAAATTCAGTTATTTTGTCACCTAATGTGTGGATATTATATTTCTGTCATCAAGACTTTTGGACTGTTTATTGCACAGAGTCTGGAACAGTATAAAAGATGACTCATTTTAGACTCTTCCTCTGCCCACTGTATGTAAGCTCTTTTTTGGATAACGAGGAACAAGAGCGTGGTTAACCGTAAGCCCCTGCTTGCCGCGCTGTGGTGATGTGGAAGCTGGGGAGTACATGCTTCCTCTTCTGGGTCCGCTGAATTTCTGAGCTGTAATTATCCAGAGGAACCACTCTATTACAGATGTCCAGAGGCAAAATAGTTCCGTTGCTTTGAAGCTGCATAATCAAGTCTTCCAGCACTGCATAGGGTTTTTATGCCTTTCTAAAATCTTGTGTGAGGATATTTGTGTGCTGGCACATGGTTATGATTAATTTCTTTTTTAATAAGGGTTCAGATGATGAAGATGAAGGTCAGAAGGTTCCTCCTCCTCCAGAAACACCAATGCCACCACCTCTTCCGCCCACACCCGATCAGGTCATTGTGCGGAAAGATTATGATCCCAAAGGTAAATCAGGCTGGTGAAGAATAACTTGATTTCTTCCTGAATAATCACCAGAAGCGTTTATTTCTAGGCTTCATCCTCCCATGTGTTCTTAACTGTGTGGTTTTCTTTTTCTAGCCTCAAAACCATTACCACCCGCCCCAGCTCCAGATGAGTATCTTGTTTCCCCCATCACGGGAGAGAAAATTCCTGCCAGTAAAATGCAAGAACACATGCGCATTGGTCTCCTGGATCCTCGATGGCTGGAGCAGCGGGATCGATCCATCCGTGAAAAGCAGAGTGATGATGAGGTCTATGCCCCAGGTCAGCTCAAGCATCTGACGTAGCTTGCAAAAACCAGTTGCTGGATGAGTTCTGTGAACTCTGAGCACTCCCTTTCACTCCCCCAGGACCCACCGATAAGGACCGTCTTAAATGTAGCTTTCTGTACGATGTCCTTAGTGTGCTGGTTGTGTGGATACACTTGTCATAAGTACACTGAAGCCTTTCTAGGAAGCTAAAGGGAAAGAAAATCAGCTGCTGCTGACCAGCCAGCAATTGCAGTCTCTTTTTAGAAAGAGCAGCATTTGGCCATTAGGTACCAAAGAGTTTAGAGATAGTTAACAGGGGCTTGATCGTGTTGGACTTTGATGAGATAAGAATTTCTCTGCTTGCAGGTTTGGATATTGAAAGCAGCTTGAAGCAGCTGGCAGAGCGCCGTACTGATATCTTTGGTGTAGAAGAGACTGCCATTGGTAAAAAGATCGGTGAAGAAGAAATCCAGAAACCGGAGGAAAAGGTAGCGTGGAAACTGTTTTGTGGGGTTTTTTTTTGTTTGGATGTTGGTTTTTTTTTTAACAGGCTTCTGTAATATTATGAATGCTCAGAGAGGCAGGAGTCTTCTGAACTTTGTTCTTGCTGTAAAGCTGCTCTTCTGATTTATTTGTGGCTCACATTGCAGTCTCGACAGGCTGGGTTTATTCTGATTTTTTTTATCCTCTCAGGTGACCTGGGATGGCCACTCAGGCAGCATGGCCCGCACACAACAGGCTGCTCAGGCCAATATTACTCTCCAAGAGCAAATTGAAGCTATCCATAAGGCCAAGGGCCTGGTGCCAGAAGATGACAGCAAGGAGAAGATCGGGCCCAGCAAACCCAATGAAATGCCCCAGCCACCACCTCCTTCCTCGGCATCCAATCCCCCTGCGAGCGCTCAGCCTATCACATCTGTCCCTCGCCCACCCACGGTGAGTGTCTGGGCTTCCAAAAGCAAATTACTGTGGCTGTAGTTAATTAGAAGGGACTCCTGAGGAAGTTCAAGGGTTATAGCAGCAGGACGCTGGCCTAGAAGCAGATTTTGCATGAAGTTTATGGTTTAAGAGTCATTTGGCAACATCAGAGGAGCCCTATTGAACTTGCTGTTAAAAATGGAAAATAAGACATAGGTGGAGTTTTTTCTGTCCTTAGAGGTATCAAAAAGACTTGATCAGCTGGACAGAGGAATAACCTGGGCAGTGAGTTCTTGGAGGAAGATATGGCTAGCAAAGGAATGGGTGGAGGCCTTTTATTAGGTGTAAAAAGGCATGATGCAGAACAAAAGTAGCTGCAGGTAAGAAATGTTCACAGGTGACTCACTGCCCAGTGCTCCTGCCCCAGGGGCTCTGCTGCCTGTCTCTGAAATAGCTCCTTTTCCAAGATTGCTAAGTGATGAGGGAAGGAAGAGCTGTTTAATCTGTTAATGAGGCTTCTATGCCTGTTTACAAGCAGCTTGGGCTGGCCATACGGCGGCCTCCCTACGGTTCCCAGCAAGTCTTTAGCCAGCAGAGACCCGTGGTGTGTTTACTTGATTACTTTAATCGAGATTGTGAGCAGCACCGCAATGTACTTGCTGAGAAAAATTACCTTCTCTCTCCAGATGCCCCCTCCCGTCCGTGCCGCCGTTGTCTCTGCAGTTCCGGTCATGCCTCGTCCCCCGATGACATCCGTGGTCCGTTTGCCACCGGGATCGGTCATAGCCACCCCCATGCCACCGATAATCCATACCCCACGCATCAACGTGGTCCCCATGCCACCCTCTGCTCCCCCCATCATGAGCCCCCGCCNATCGGTCATAGCCACCCCCATGCCACCGATAATCCATACCCCACGCATCAACGTGGTCCCCATGCCACCCTCTGCTCCCCCCATCATGAGCCCCCGCCCGCCTCCCATGATAGTACCCACAGGTCAGTAACTTCCACTCGATCTTGTTAATTGTCTGCTAATTCCTGTATAAATTGGGCTTGAGCTTTTGATTCTCTTTTCCTTTAGCGCCTTGTGTGTAATTGGGATTGCAGACCCGAAGTCCCATCATTGGGATGTTTGATAGCACTTCACCTAGCAATACAGTATGGCTTTTGGGCTCAGAACTCCTCCTGCAGCAGGAAATAAGGAGAATTCTTTCTCACCCATGTTATGCCTCTGTCCCTGGGAGCCTGCCCTGGTGACGATTTAGAATCCACACTGTTTTCCAGAAGGAACCAGAGTGAAGAGGAACCACCCCACAGGGTGTTATAGCTCGTTACAGAACTTGCTGCTGTGGGAGGAAAAGCTGTTGTCTGGCCCCTTTCCTCATAGCAGCTTCATTGGGTGCTTTTAAGTTGGAAAGCACGATGTAAAAAACAATTCTCCTCTTTCTTTTTCTATTTTCACTGGAGGTGCTGGCACCGCTGCGTGCCAAACTCAGAGCACTTTCTTTTTTCACGTGATCTGCAGGAAGCTCTTGTGCCGCTTGTCTTTTCCTGGACTGTTTCCCAATATAAAAGATCTCCTACCGTTTGAAGTTTGCATCTTGCTGTTTGGTTGTGGTAACTTCCTCCGTGTATCGTAGCGTTTATTTTCAGCCCTTACTGGTCTGCTAAAAAAGTTGTTGTGTGAGGGAGTGAGTGCCTGCTGTGTACTCGCTGGGTGACTGCGGGTTGTGTTGTGTCTCCCTGGCCCCTTTCAGCGTTCGTTCCTGCGCCTCCCGTGGCTCCGGTTCCCTCCCCGGCACCCATGCCTCCTGTCCATCCCCCACCACCCATGGAGGACGAGCCAGTCTCAAAGAAACTGAAGAGTGAAGACAGCCTGATCCCCGAGGAGGAGTTTCTGCGCAGGAACAAGGTACGTGTGGGGCTGGTGGCATGTTGAGAAGCACCAGGGCCCTGATGCCTCTGGGCCGGGTGTCACACCAGCTTCCTCCCCCAAGGGGAGCTGATGGCCAGGAGAACTTTGCGAGGGAGTCACTCTGAGGTGGCTCCTTCCCACTCCCATTCCTGAGCAAACTGAACTGGTTTATATTTTACTGGAAAGAGTAACTCAGCAGTGCATGCAGATGCAGAGTAAGTCTGCTGTAATTAAGGGCAGCAAAAGGTGGGTTTACAGTAATGTAAAGAAGAACTAATGCTGCTAATAAGCTTTTAAGCAGAGGACTACTAAGCTGGAGAGGCAAGGAGATTTAATATATCGGTGTCAGCGGGATGGTATGGTGATGTGGGACATTCCGTAACAGCATGAACTCAGCATTAGACTGAATTCCTTCCCGAGGAGTGCCATCAGTGGGTTGAGTTTTCAGTCCTTGAAGGCTGTATGATTTTCCTGGCCATCTACACAGAACTCTCTCCCCTTTACTGCTTCGTACGTCCGCTCTGTAATACTGCGAGCGCGTGTGGTGCTTGGTGAGCGGCACAAAAATGAGGGACTAATGGGAGAAATCCATCTAAATGTTTTATTTTGGTAGCAGTGAAACGACTTTCTCAGTGTTGATGAAAATACATTTCTGTGTGTTCGCTGAGAAGCTGAGATACGTGGCTAGTTTTGGAAATAAATAATTTGTCTGCCGCTGGGTGTTTATAAATAATTTGTCTGCTGCTCTCTTATCGCGGTCCTGAGTCTCCTTGCCTGTAAGAGACGTTATCTTTGTTTCCTCTAGGGTCCGGTCACGGTCAAAGTCCAGGTTCCCAACATGCAGGACAAGACGGAATGGAAGCTGAACGGCCAAGTGTTGGTGTTCACCCTGCCGCTCTCAGACCAGGCACGTAGCTCATTAACCTGGCCTCTAGCCTTTGTTTTGCTGCTGAGTTCCTTCCCTTTATGAATAGCAGTTGACCTGCGTGGCAGGAGCTGTAAAAGCTCTGGATGTCCCCAAGCTGTGGCCTCTTGCCCAGCGGGGCTGGGGAGCGGTGCTGTCCATCTGTAAAGTGGGGAAAAACACCCTGAGCGAGCTTTTTGTTTCTCCTTAGGTGTCTGTTATAAAGGTTAAGATCCACGAGGCCACGGGGATGCCGGCTGGGAAACAGAAGCTGCAGTACGAGGTGGGTATAAACCCTTCAAATCCTCTTTGTTACTTCAGGGCTTTCTCACACCCAAACTGATTTTTTTACAAGAAGAAGTTGTGAGGTACCTACTGAGGTATTGGGAGGAGCAGGGGGAATGTTTTTCCTGTCTGTACATCACTCTTGGATACAGAACTGCATGCTGTTACAGCAGGACAGGCCTTTAATAGGTGGCATCTGTGGATCTTCACGTTGTCGCTGCTGCAGATGAGTCCTCTCAGCTTCATGGTTTTCTCCAAAATCAGCCTATTATTTTATCAGGGGGTTTTGACATGGAAATGCAGTAGCTGTGTGTCCTGTGTGCTCTGGAAGGTGGGCGAGAGTACATTGAATCTAAAAGACAGAAGGGAAGGGATTTCTCTCTCTCTCTCTCTCTTCCTCGTGGGACTGGAGCTGTTAAAAAGGCACCGTTCCTTTTTAATAACTTGGTCCCAGTCATGCGTGTGCAGAGGCAGAACCTGCTGCCTAAGCAGTGAACTTTGGGCACTTACCTCCTCAGAGCTCATCTGTGGGTAGATAATGTGTTAACCCTTAGTGAGAAAGGAAGCTTCACTGATTTATTTATTTTTTTTTGTTAAGGGAAAATAAATACCCAGCTCCTCCAGTGCCCACCTTCTGAGACACTGGGATCTCCGGGGTTTTTCAAAGCCAGCAGCATTCTGTTGTCCTGCTGTTCTGAGAGTGGGGCCAGGAGGGCTCCATCAGTGTGTAGGGAGGGACCATTCAGATTTCTGCTCTGACTGGGTTTGATTTTTCTTTTTCTCCTCCCCTCAGGGCATCTTCATCAAGGATTCGAATTCCCTGGCGTATTACAACATGACAAGTGGCTCTCTCATTCACCTGGCCCTCAAAGAAAGAGGTGGCAGGAAGAAGTAGGAGCCTTGGAGCCCGGAGACAGGACACGGCTGCGTTGCCACTTGTGTGATCCCAATCCTTCGAATCCTTCAGCCTTTTAGGGGCTACTGCCACTGCCTGCCCGCTCCGGTTTGACAAGAGGGACTCTGAACCCCGTGTTTGGGTGGCAGGTGGGAGGGGGAAGGAGTTGGTAGAGCCCTGAAACGTGTAAATGTAGTGTCCTAGTGTGTAATCACAGCAGTGTGTTAGTGATCCGTGCTTTGCTTGAGTGCTGGCTCCCTCGAATTCCCTGAGGAAGCGACGCAGAGGTCATGCCCAGCTTAGTCTAGATCCATCTTTGAGGGATTTACGCTGACCGAGACCATCGTCTGGCTGGCTGCAGTGCTTGCTGCTTCGTTTAACCCGGTTCTAATTGAAATCTTACTTATTAAACCCCTTGTTCTTTCTCTTGTCTCTAATCTATCTGCAAGAGCCTCTCGCCCTGACCCTGACTTGGAAATTTACCCTCCCCCTGAGCCTCCGGGGCTGTTCCCGGCGATACCGGAGCGGTGGGTCCCTGCGCTGAAGGGCTTCGTGCTGCCTCTCTACAGCC
>JAHREE010148960.1:112290-144409 GCA_033628505.1 Tringa tobata | reverse complement strand
GGACAGGGGGCGGGCAGGGGGAGAGGAGAGGCGCTGGGCAGCCACGGGGGGATGAGGGGCTGCGGGGGCAACGCAGACCCCCGAGGAGCACAATGCATTTCATCTCCGGCGTATAAAAACTGCAAACAAACTGACAAGAGGCGGCGGCGCTTGCAGAGGAAGCCACGGCGACCCAGCACCGGGGGCTGAGCGTGTCCCTGCTGTACCGTGCTTGGCCCCGGGCACGGGGAAGGGGCTGCCCCCAGCCCGGGGCACGTCCCCGAGTACCCAGAAGAGAAAGGAAAAAGGGCAGGGAGCACCGGAGCCAACAGATCCTCTGTCCGACACATCCACAGGATCCCAGCTCAGAGGCCGGGGTCCAGGCTGCCGCCCCCCGCCCCAGGGGGCTCCTGCTGCCACCATCACAGCCCGGAGGGAGCGGGACCGTCCCGGCTCCATCCCAGAGCATTTTCCCTCCCGGCAGAGGGGGAGGCAGACTCAGGCCCTGTGGAGGGCACACACAGGGGACCTCCACCTTTCCCCAAAGCGCGAAATCGAACCATTTGTGCCCCCCCTCGCCTATAACGACGTCCAGGCCCCTGAGGATGTCACATTGCTGAGCAGCACCGCGGCAGCAGGAGGGAGACGGCCTCAGCTGCTACTGCCAGGCAGGGCACAGGCAGCAGCATGTCGCAAGCACAAGGGCAAAGAGCAGGACAGAGGGAGCAGAACCCTGGCCTTAAACCCCCTCCCTGAGCACCCAAGGGTAGGGCCCCGAGTCGCACAGGGCTGCGCAGGGACCCTCCACCGCTCTGGGATGAAGGCTGAGGGATGGCCCCAGCGTCGAGACCCATGGCCCAGGCAAAGTGAGGAGGGTTCTGCCATGGGGCAGCGTCAGACTCGCACCTGGCCCAATGTGTGGGCACAAGGAGGGAGGCAAGAGGGAAGTGGCGGCATCTCTCCACTCCCCAGAGGCACTAAAGCCCTGGAACATTCATGCATTAGCCAAAAGGCAATTAAAAGGGGATTTAAACGCATATATAAGGCTGGTCCCTGCTCCCCTCTCAGAGCTGCGGGAAGGGCAGGGAGTCTTCCACAAGGGGGAGGAAAGAAGCCATCTTCAGCGCCACACGTGCCCAGCGCCCCTGGAGCTCCGTGTCCTCCTGTCGGGCCACGCTCCAGCTCTCCCCCCCATGGGCGGCAGGCTCAGAGAAAGTCAAACACCCCGTAATTCTTTGCTGCTTGATAGAAGAAACACAAAAGGGTGAGAAGAAAGAAGAGATGTTTAGGGTGGAAGGACTGAGGCAGCAGCAACACACGGGCAAGCAGCACAGGGCGCTGGGACAGATGCGGATTAATGGGGTTAGCGAGGATGGCAGGAGGGAATCACCATCGGCAATACACAACTCTGGTGGCGGGATGGGCTGGCAGGGCCCAGCAGGCCTGCCAGGCCCCTCCACCCCACTCGAGGAGGGATTAGAATCAAGGTTTAGTTCCATTTATTATTTTTTTTTCCCTTTTTTTTTTTCTTTTCGTTATCAAGACCAAAAAAAAAAAAACCCAAAAAAATAAAAACCAAAAAAACAAGGGGTGAAGCCAGGGCTGGTCCTAGGAGACAAACGACAGGGTTGGAGGGGGGAAAGGAAGGGGCAGCAGACAGACAGGGGATGGGCGCTTCACATTACATCCACAAAAAACTCACTGGGGTTGCCCATGGCCATTCGGAAGGACTGTCTACTGGCCGTCAGTTCGGGGGGCACAGAGGCCAGGTCACGGCCTGGCGGCGCCCCGGGGGGGCCCATGGCTGACGGCGGCGGAGGCATCAGCAACATGGGGGGACTGAAGAGAGGGGGGAGGCCGGGCGGCCCGTAGGACTGCTGGCTGTGGTGGCTGCGGATGCTGTGAGCCAGGGAGTGCTGGCTGCGCTGGCTGTGCTGGCTGGCCGGCACCGAGCGCTCGCTGGCCGCACGCTCACGCCGCATGCTGCTCCTTGTGGTGTGGTCCGACTCGCTCCCGCTGCCACCCGACTTGGACTCCCCAGTCTTCTCTCTCTCCTTCCTCCTCTCGCTGCCGCTGCGATTGGAACCGCTGCTCCGGCTCCCTGCGAAGCGCACAAGGCAGGGTTAGGTGACAGCTCAGACAAGCCAGGGAGGAATGACGCTCCTCCAGCCCAAGGGGACCTACAGCACAGCTATCTGCCAGCACAGACCCTGCTCTCAGCCTCCTTTCCACCCTGAGTGTCCCACAACCCTTCTGAGATGGCTTTTGCCCTGGCCTACACGGCCTTGCCCTGCATCTGCCCACCTGCAGGCATATTTCAGTCCTGTCCACTCACCTTCACTGTGCTGGCTGCCCGCACTGCCCCCTCCGTAGCTGTAGCCTGGGTCTGGGAAGCCAGGGTGGGGGTTGTATGGATGAGGTGGTGGATACTGATATGGGAAAGCCATAGGCCAGGGTGCAGCTCCTGGGTGGGGGAGTGGAGCCAAAGTGTCCTGATCAGAGGCGCCGCTGGAGCCATCGTGATCGTGAAGAGACAGATTAGCCATGTCTGGAAGAAAGCAGAGAAAAGAGGTTAGCCCAAGCAGAATGACAACCACGTGTAATGAAGCAGCTCCCTGTCCACTCTTGCTGATGGACAAGGATGGGGTGCACAAGGAGATGCAAGACGTTGGCACTCTCCCTGATAGTCCCTGCAACCATTTGTGCTTCCTGGCTGTGCAAGTCAGAGCTGCCACACTAATACAGAGACCAGGTTGGTGGAAAAGGACCACATCATAGTTACAGCTCACCCTGCCAATTACCTCCCCCAACCCTCTAATTTGAGCAGAACCCAGTTGTCTGAGCACCACCCCTCTGCCAGCACTGGAAGTTCAGAGCCTGGAGATAAAGTCAGTGAAGACTAAGACTCTGCTATGGCTGCCCAGGAGAAAAGACCACAGAGTAGGTGACAGCGTCATCTTCCAACTTCACCACCCAGCAGCACAACAAGGGAACTGGGATGTTCTTTCTTGCTCTTTAACAGGGTCTTTAGAACAAGGGGCCTAGCCTGATGGCAATGGTGGTAGCTTTGTCCCCACAGTGTTAGCAGGGCTCTGCAGGACCTCACCCCCCCTCCATTCCCTCCCACCCACCCACGCCAAGTGCCATACTTCCACAGAGGTCCCCGAAGATGTAGTAACATTGCTCCGAGAAGGTGATCTTGTTCACGGTGTGTCGGATGTAGCCAGCCTTCAGCAGATTGCTGGCATATTTGCGGGATTCACGACGATCTGTAAAGCCCTCCACATGGTGATAGAGCCAATCCACAACATCCGAACCTGCCACCAAACACCAGAGTTAAATACAGCAACAGAGAGGAAGACAGTAGCCCTTGAGGCCACACTGGAGCCAAGAGAAAGTGAGGCAAAAGGCAAAAGGGGACTGCACAGCCAAAGGTTCAGTTTGCGACTCTGGCCTGGACAACAGCTTATGGTGACAGAGAGGCTCCCGTGGGCATCTGCTCAGAAAACAGGCCACCCGTTCCCCACTCCCTGCCCCTGCCGCTGGCAGCATGGTCACTTACCAATGAAGGCATTGGGGATGGTGATCTTCAGCCACATGCGGTCACGCACCTCCAGGCCTGACTCTGGGGAGGCCATGGCTTTGACAATGGTGGCCATGTCGCTGTGGATGGACAGGTGAAAGTCATCGAGGCCTGTGGTGTGGACGAAGGGAAGGGAGGCAGAGATGAGAGGGGACAGAAAAGACAACAGGACTACACGGAAGCATCACACACAGGAATGGGCCAGGGAACAATACATCGCAGCCAGTCTGGGGGCGCATGCTGTGTAACCCCCCTTCCAGCCTTCCCCTGTCAGCCATGTCACCTTGTGCAAAACCCAGCCCAGAGTCTCCTTCCTTCCAACCAGTCCCAAGCAGCTGAGATCCAAAAGTTGCCAGGTGAGCCCACACAGCCCAGCAAGGGGATTCTCCACTCCTCACAAACTTACAACAAACTCCTGGCTTTTTGCCCCAGCTCTCTAGACCCTTGCTTCAGGGCTCTGTACACTGCAATCATTCAAAACTTCAGAAAGCAACCAAAAGAGCCCTGTGCTCAGGCAGGACCCTGCCCCACTGCGAGGCTCTTGGCTCCCAGTTGCCTCCATCCTGCCCCATCTGCTGTCTGGGAGGAAAGCTGCTGCAGGGAGAAGCCAACTCCCTATGGTCTGTTGCTCTCAGCCAGTAACCCCTGACTGCTCTGAGCCTTTCCTCTGCACCCACCACAGCTCCCAGATTGCACCCAGAGGCTCTTTGACTCTCCTTATGTACAGGGCTGAAAAAGGTGGTATTAATTCACCCAGCCGAAACTCCCCCTGATCCTAGCACCTGCCTGGTGAGAGCCACCTCCCCCTCAGTCCCTGGGCAGGGCAGACCTTGCCCGTCCCAGCTGCTCCCAGGCAGACGTATTGCTCCCTTTACAGCACAGTGGAGGTGAGGAAGCCGTGCAGCGGGTGGAGCACGGAGGCACAAGGACTTACGTTCGGTCTCTGGGATGGAGCTGGTGATGGAGGAGCTGGTGGAAGTGATTGTGCTCATGGATGGACTCATACCGTACGCTGGGTAGGTGCCAGTCATCGCTGCCGTGTGAGACACCCAGGCTGCTGGGTCGATGGGCCGGATGGGCTCACCTGCAGTGAAAAAAGAATCAGTCAGCAGCTATAAGAAATTATTGCCTCATCAATTCAGCCTCTGGGGAGGGACAGGGACTCAGCGCAGGCCATTCCATCCCCGGTATCTGCCGGGACTCACCCGGATCGGAGCATGGAGAGTCTGGCCCAGCCCAGATCCGCTGGGGAGCAACTGGGAGAGAAAGAAGAGAGGGAGGGTCAGCAGGAGAGGTGCAGAGAGAGAGATCCCCCTATGGCTCAAGGGGGGGTTTCTCTGTCCTCTGGCGCCCCGAGCAAGTGACCCCCCTGCCCCAGTGAAACGCGTCCCCAGCGTGATGTGGGAAGGAGGGCTGGGCTTATGGGCATTTTGGCCTGGGAATTGGACACAGCAGCCTCCAAACAGGAGAGCCGTAACCCCACCAAACCCCAATTCAGTGCCACATGGAGTCACACACACAGGGGAGGAACAAGACAACAACCAAGTAAGTGCTTAAGGCAGGGCTCTCACATGAGCTGGGCACCAGCGCTAAGGGTGGGTCAGCTATCCACTTACTCCTGGGTAACGAGAAGCAGCCCCGCGGGCTGGGGTCCCAGCACTTGGCCACTGTCAGGGTGATGGGCCTGCAACAAAAAAAGCCAGAGTTAGAACAAGAGCCCAGCGGTACAAAGCCCTGCACAACACGTGGGAGCTGTATCCTGTGAGACAGGGAGAAGCTGCCAGTACAGTTCCCTTGTCCCCCTCCAGCTATGGATTTCCTTAGTGGCACGGACAAAATGATACGACCCTGCTGAAGGTGGCTGATGACCTAATGAAACAACATCTCCACAAAAAGGGGGCACAGACCCCAATTCACCACCATTCTGTTGGCTGCAATTCTTGCTTTAGCCATGAAAACCCAGGAATCGAAGCAACACCAAAACCCTAAGTTCTGAGCTGCTGCAGAGCCACTGGCAGACACGACTCTCACCCCCCAAGCACGCACCGTACAGCCACCCGTGGGGGTAAGGAACAACCCCAGTGCTTACCCCGGCTTGTGCACAATCTCCCTCAGCACCCGCACCGCATCATCGTTGCTCATGTTCTCAAAGTTGATGTCGTTTACCTGCAAACAATGCAAAGATGTGAGTTCCAGAGATGTGACCAGAGGCTGAGCTCCCCACTCAGCTCAGCAGTGACTCAGCTTCCCTCTCTCAAGCGCAGCTTCCTGGGTTTAGCCTGCCAAAGCGCACAGGGAGGCTTCTGGGTCTTTTCTTACTGCTTTCCTCGGCCCAAAGATGGAGATATGTGGGCGAGAAGTACCTGCAAAAGCATGTCTCCTGGCTCAATCCTGCCATCAGCTGCCACAGCACCACCCTTCATGATAGAGCCAATGTAAATGCCTCCATCCCCACGCTCGTTGCTCTGTCCCACAATAGAAATGCCCAGGAAGTTGTATTTCTCTGCAGGGGTGGAAAGAGAAAGAAGTAAGACACCATAAAGCAGCAGGCACAGCAGCCCTAACCTCAGACAAACCACACGCTAACGACGGCTGCTCACACCCCTGTCCCAGAGGGATGTCCTGGGACACAGAGGAACTCTTGAGAGACCAGTGCTTCAAGACAAGCCACTCTCCTACAGAATCCATCCCCTCACTCCTGCCTACATGTGTTCTCTGTGCCCCCTCCCCAGTTCCCTCTCCACTGCCCAGTCTCACTCAGAAGGACTGTAGGCTCCACGCACACCTCCCACTCACCCATGTTCAGCGTGACTGTGATGATGTTCAGGGACATGGTGGAGTCTGTGATGCTGCTGAAGGACGATGACTGCAACATAAGTGGAACGTGAGATGTCCTCCTGTGCCTCAGCAACATTCCCAGCCCCAGCTCCCTCCACTTGTGCTCCCTGTGGCACCACAGCCACAACCCACAACTCCAGCCTTACGCTGGGAGCTTTGCAGAGCCACAGGGCATCAGCCACTGTCCTTACCACCTCTCCACAGCCAGGACAAGGTCTGTGGTCTCCCAGCTCTTGATGCTACATTGGCTTGGGAAGGGTTTCATAGAATCATAGAATGGTTAGAGTTGGAAAGGACCTTAAAGACCATCAAGTTCCAACCCGCCTGCCATGGGCAGGGACACCTCCCACCAGACCAGGTTGCTCAAAGCTCCATCCAGCCTGGCCTTTAACACTTCCAGGGATGGGGCATCCACAACTTCCCTGGACAACCTGTTCCGGTGCCTCACCACCCCCACAGTAAAGAATTTCTTTCTAGTATCTAATCTAAATCTCCCCTCTTTCCATTTACAACCATTACCCCTTGTCCTATCACTACGCTTCCTGACAAAAAGTCCTTCTCCAGCTCTCCTGTAGGCTCCCTTCAGATACTGGAAGGGATTTACAGCACTTTATGAAGTCTCAGCACTTGGATGCCACCCATCCCCAGCTGCGCCCACAGCAAACGCCGCTAAATCCCTGCTCAGCCCTGGAGCACAGTGTGGGGAGACCCACCAGGCAGCCCACCCTGCCCTCCCCAGGACACCCAGCCCCTGGGTACCCGCTCAATGCGTGGAGCCTTCTGTTTCCGCCGGCGCCGCTTGTGCCTCCTCATTAGACGGGAAGCACTGCTTTGCTCTGTTGAACTGCTAAACCTAGAGGCAAAAAACAGGGTCAGCTCTGCTGCTGCCAGGGTAGTGGCTCTAGCAGAGAAATTGTCCAGGGAATAGAGGATGGCAGGGGCAGAACACAGACAACAGCAGAGGGGGCTGCTGGCTGAGACCTGAGACAGAGGCAGGTCTGAGCACGGACACTGGAGCCCTGCAAAGGCATCTCTCTGTGCGAGGAGGCAGGGGGAAGCCTCCAGGACCTAAGCTCTCCTACCTGCTGGTGGAATCATCTTCATCCGAATCGAAGAAGCTGGTGGTCTCCAGCTCACTGCTCATGAGCGTGGAGGAGCTCTCGTACCCGCCCAGGTCTCGGCGTCGCTCTCCCTTCACTGTCCCATTCACCCTGGGTGCTATGAAAAGACAAGACTCAGTGTGCTTGAGACAGGCCACAAGGAAACAACCCCTTCCCCTATGGCAGGGCTCATGGCAACCTTCTCAGAATGAATCTGGCCAGCGGGTAATCCCATCTAGAGCCAGCCAGCTCTGAGTCCACCCTGGGATCAGATCTATCTTCTGTGGGATGCCTTCTTCTATCACTAGAGGATCGGGAAGAGGCTGACAGGCCATTGCTAAACTTGTGGAAGGTCTGCAGCTGGTTCCTTGGCAGAGCAAGGAGCAGCATGGAGTGGCAAGGCTACAGCACACTCTGCTCTTCAACTAAGGACCGAGGCACTGCTGCCTCCTGCTCTCCAAGCTTCTACAGGAGACATCTCCTTTGCCCCAAAGGTTTCAACACCAAGCTCTGATGCAACAGAGGTGTCAGATCCTGCCTCCAACATGGGTCTATAGCCTCAGATCACTGAACAGCCCTTCTAAGCTGGGAAGGTTCTGCAGAGCAGAGACAGCTGCCCCGTGTCTGGAGCTGGTGCCCCCACGGTGCCACAGCCCTGCCCTGCAGAGCTCTCGCCACATTACTGACACACACCATGCTCAGGCCCATCCTTCCGACGGGGTCGTTCCCTTTGCGACGACACCACCGAGTCTGTCTCTGTCTCGTTGTCCAGGTTTTCCCGACTCCCCCCAGTGTTAGGGCTGCAATGAGATTAAAAAAGCAATTATGTCCACAGGGAACAACTTAAGCAGGCTCTCTCGGCCTCTGTGCTGGCTGGCACAAGCCTCCAGCCATCAGCTCTCTCCTTCTTGAGGGACAGGAGCAGTGAGGGTGGGGAACAACCACAGCACATCTGTGAGTGCAGGGCAAGGGACCAGGAGAAGCTGTGCCAGCTCTTTGCCAACTTCCCCACAGTATTTCCAGCACACCCTTGCTTGTAGAATAACACAGCTCCACTTCGAATCTGCTCCCAGCCCCACCCTCCTCCTCTCAAGCTGGCTGTGATTGCTGCCACTTTGGGCAACAGCGTTCCAGCCCCTGCTCTTTACAGCAAAGTTACGGTGGGTCCCTCAGAAACCAGGATAGGTTTCCAGATAACTTACTGGAAAGAGGGGGGCCTGGAGTCTCCGATTCCTCCCGTGCGCTCCATGGAGGGTGGCAGCTCTGTCTGGTTATCGGCACAGACTGAGCCAGCATCCGAATGCGAACCCTCTGCAGACACCAGCTGGAGGGATGAGAGACAGAGAATGAAACGGATGAGGCACTGGGAACACACTTACGAGAGTGGCCAAACGAGCTGGCCAGAAGCCTGCATGGCCCAGAACCTCGTCTCTGACGGTGGACAACAGCAGATGCCCAGGAGCGGGTATGGAACAGGCCAAGCATGTAGCAACACTCCCCCTCAGCACCTGCCCAGTCACTGTCTATTTGTGGCTCAGGAATGCCTGACCCAGCGGTGAAGCTGGGGTTGCCGACAGCCCTGACACCATCTACAAGGCCACACTGGGAAATCCTTACACTCAGGTAACCTTCAGTACTTGTGCTGTAGCAAGGAGTAGATTCCCCTAGTTCTTCTTGCATTGGAAGAGGCAGCCACCAGTCACTCCTTTTCTTGACTTCACCAGCCTCCACACCTCTGCTTCAATCTGTGGGACCCAGCAGGACTTTCACCTTCCCAGCCTGTGGGAGCTGAGGGTAACAGAGCTCAGGGCTGAGGGTGGCTCCAACGTGCTCTTTTTCTGGCTTCCACATGTACTTTGCAAACTTCCAGGTTGTGCCTGGATAATCAGCTTGGGCGCAACCTCCAGCCAACCTCTGAGAGGCTCAACAGCTTCCCCAGCACAGAAATTTAAGAAAGGGTCAAACCCCAGGAAACCTTTACACCAGCCATGCTTTGGGGCAGCCCAGGCACCCCTGGATCTGTGCCTCCAGCCCTGAGATAAACCACCTATTTCAGGGCTCAGGGAACAAGGTGGAGCCTCTCCCAGGAGGAATGGGCTCACCAGTGGGACGAAAGAGAGGATGGATCAAATGAGCTCAATGGAAAGTGGTTTCCCCAACATCGCTCCCTATCCAGGCTTGCGCTCTCCCCACTTTCCAGCTGCACTGAGCAGGGCTAACTCCAACAGGGCCAGGCAGGAAAGCAACAAAAAGCCCTTTCCTTGCAAGAGACATTCAGGAACCCCCAGAGCAGAGGCGACAGAACGGAGCCCACAACCTTGGCCAGGGACAGGTCAGAGCTCACGCGCGAGGGAAGATCAATGTCTGTCTTTAGGGACCTTCCAATGTGCTTTTCCCATCTGCTTACGCCTGTCCCCCGCATGGCACAGGCAAGCAGGGGGTGGCCCTCCCTGGTGTCAGGGAGAAACTGCAGGTTCCCACCCCAGACAAAACAGGCTGAGGGTCAGCCTGGAGCTCGGTCCATCACAGGAGAGGTCTGATCCAACAGAGGCGAGGGGTGCCCCACTGTGGGTCAGGACAGAGGGATCATGACACACGGGCTGGAAATAAGCTGATAGCACTGCCCAAACCACAACACCCAGTGTAAAGGCAGAGACAGCTCTGCTGCTTACTGGTGAGGAGACCACATCTGCATGGAGGCAGGAGCAGATACCTGTTTACACAGGTCTCGAGCGCTTCCCAGCATCACTGATGAGACAAAGACCCATGCCCTGCCCACCTTTGAGAACTGGGGAAACCATGATAAAGGGGATGCTGAGCCCCGCAGATCATCATTAGGGCAGAGTGTCCTGGTTTGAGTGACACAGGACTAATTTATCTTTCAGTCATTTTACTTTTCAGTAAGGTCTCTTCTAACACTTGGGAAAACTGCATTTTAGAAGACTCTAGTGTCTGAATTTGCAAAAATATTTCCATTATAGCCAGCTCTGGCGAGCAGGTTTCAAGGTCTCAGTGTTTTCAAGCCCTGCCAGGTGCAGGGACGAGGAGGACTGAGACATGGGCACTTGACCCAGGCTGCCAACAGGGTTATTTCATACCATGAACATTACATTCAATATAAATTAGGAAGTTTGATGAGTTCTCCCTCTCTCTCCCCCTCGATGGCTGCCATTCTGAGAACTCCTTGTCCCAGTGCTGGAGCCCTGAGCCCTTCCCTCCCTCCCAAACCCGCAGCGCTCGCAGGGTCCCACATTGGCTGTTCCTGCTGGGGGTGCACGGCTTCCTGATGGTGGGATGGGCTGGGGACAGTCCTTGTGTATTTTATATTGGTATCTGGATGAATATTGGTTCTTTAGTATCATTAACTATTTAGTTATTCTATTAAATCTATTTATATTTCAACGCTTTTTTTCCCTTCTTTTTCTCGTTTCCCCTTCCCATGTGGGGAGGGGTCAGCAAGTGATAGAATAATTGTCTAAATTACAATAAATTGTCGTGGGTTCTTCAAACCATAACACAGTGGGAGAGAGGTCTGCTGCCAGGGAGGACTGGAACAGAGACAGGGATGCAGCTGGGGCAGGGAAGACAGAGCAGCCCTGAAAAAGCCAGAGCCAAGGCAGCAGACAGGGCAGAGAGCACCCTGGGGTGTCAAAAGCCGCAGAGCCCGTCCCACGAGCCCCAGGACAAGCCCAACGGCTCCTGCTCTCACCAGTATCTAACCAGCTCGTCTCACACTTGGCTCAGCTTCTGCTCTGCTGCTCCCCACACCTTCCCAGTGACTCATCTTCCCAGGACTCGTCCCACTCCCTGAGGGCCACATCCCTGCTCCAGCAGCCACTGCCTGGGAGCACCGGGGAGGCAAGATCATGGCAGGGGCGAGCGCTGCCTCGGAATGCTCTGTGCTTGCAGATATCAAGGCAAGACCAGGCAAACAGATCTGGTCTGAGGGAACAGGATGCAGACAGCTGTCAAACAGCAGCAAGGGGAGGGGGAAAGGGGCTGCTCCCAAGCAGAGGGACTGATGCTGCCTTCCTCTAACGAACTCGGGGCTGGGATTTCCTCCAGGGAAGGTTTTGATAACCACCCTGCACTTTTCCTGCCTCTCACACTTGTCAGGAAATATACCCTTGGATCCAATCCCCCAATCCCCTCTAGCTAAAATTAGTACCAAATTCCTAAAATAGCCTCGGTCCAGCCTGTCTGGCAGGAGCAGCAAAGCAAGTACCCCCCCCCAGCCCCCAAACCACCCACAGACAAGGAGACTCTCAGCACGGATTGAAAAAGAGCCCATCGGCTCTGCTTAAAGGTCTCTGGGACTGCCGTCAACACCTCCGTGCACGAGAGCTGGCAGTGGTGCAAACTCTGGGCACGAGGTCTGTTTGTGCAGACCACAAGGAGCCAGAGCAGCAGCAGGGTCCGTGGCACCCACGCTGAGCAGAGAGAGCCCCTATGAGGAACACCAGCAGCTGTGCAGACACATGGACCACAAGGAAAAGCATGCCAGGTTAAAAAAGAGCAATGGAAAGGATTCAGTGCCTCTGGGACTCCCCACGAAGCAGGTGAAAAGGCAGCTGGAAAGGGATGAGCGGGGAGACCTCTCAGGGCAGATGCAGCAGCAGCGGGGATGGTGGCTAGGGGCCAGACAGGCCATTTTCTGAAGCGCTGGGTAACCGCTAGAGGGAGGATGGCCGGCACTGGCCACTGGCCGCTGGCCCTTTGTGTGGGAGCCCCGTGCCTGCGGGCAGGACTTCAGCCTGTGCCTGTCCCTGGCCAGCATCCGGCAGCGCCCACCCACCCCCCAAACAGCCACCTCAGGGATGCCCAGCCGAGGCCTCGCCATTTGGCGTGCGGATGGAAGCAGCACTGGGTCTGACCCAGCCTGATTTGCTGTGGATTCTCACTGTTTAGGGGCTATTTGGTGGCCTCTGGAAAAAGGCTCTTGGCCTCTTGGTTCTGTACCTGGTGTAGATCCTGGTGTAGATCCCGCATCAGCACAAACTGCAGCTCAGCAGTGGGCAAAAGGGGTGTCTAGCTATGGAGACGGAACACCCTTCTCCCCCCCACCCAAAAAAGGAGGGTCCCGGTGAGTGCAGAGGGAGGCATGCGGGCAGGGGACAGCATGTGCATGGCATGGCACAGCACCGGGGAGAAGCTGGTCCTGCAGCTGCCCAGGCAGTACCTTCAGTCTTCAGGGCAGCCAAATCCAGTCCACTTCACCAGCACTAGAGTCACTTAAGCCCTTTGCGCCCATCACCGGAGCAGGACTTTCCTTGGAAAGCTGACCCTGCCATAGGGGCAGAGGGGTTACGCTGAGGACAGGCAGGGACCACCACCTCTGCCAGACTTCAGTGACCGTGAGTTCTCCACAGAGGATCCCACACCGTCCCCGGCCTGAGGACCCAGCACCAGGCAGCCCCTCTCCAGCTGAGGGACTAGAGCACGGCAATCCAGCCCATCAGCTTCATTAGCAGCCAGCACTTCGGCAGTTGGGAGCATTCCCAGGCCTCACTGGGCACTATGGAACCCAGCAGTGGCTTTCAGAGAGGCAGAAACAGGCAGCGAGATATGGAAGGAGGTACGTGCTTACCCAGGACACCACCCGGCCGTTGAAGCAGGGAAGCTTGGCATTGTCATCTGAGATTTCTTCTTTCACCACCCTGCAAAGGGAGAGCAGTCAGTCAGAGCCGGGCCCGGGGCTTTGGGGGAAAAGGAGACTGTCCCAGAAGGGCGTTTGTACCCAGCTGTGGGCAACCCAGGCCTGGGGATGGGGAGCCCCCTCTGCCCACAGCACCATGGGCAGCTAGAGGGAGCAGAACAGGCTCTCCCATGGGCACCCAGTTGTTTTGCCCCCAGATTCACTTTTTAACAGTCCCCCAAAACATTCAGATGCATATTTCCATCAGCTTGCTTATTTCTAAAGAAATCCACGAGTTCGCTTATTTCTAAAGAAATACATAATTTAAACCCCTTCATTAATGATCTGAAAGAATCACAATTTATGCCAGAGATTTCTAACAGATGAAAGTGAAATACATTAAACACGCTGCCTCTCAAATGTTACTGTTGATTTTTAATAACATACATAATATTTCAACATCACTTCAAAGCTTTATAGTTGTGCCACAATGTCATGTTTCCACATGACACAAACAGCTATGTTATTATCAGCCTTCATACTGGAGGGAGCAGATAATCTTTTTCCCCCAACATTAAAAACATCAGTTTTTCTCTGGGAAGAAAATGTATTCTTTCCCTTTTAAATATCATCGGGCACCTAAATACTTTTCCACAGCAAGTCTGCAAACTTGTAAACTCACCAGATTCAATTAATACCATCTTTGATAAACGAAACAATGGCAGTTTTAAATTGGAAGAGGAGAGATTTAGATTAGATAACAGAAAGAAATTCTTTCCTGTGAGGGTGGCGAGGCACTGGAACAGGTTGCCCAGGGAAGTTGTGGATGCCCCTTTGAGCAACCTGGTCTGGTGGGACGTGTCCCTGTCCATGGCAGGGGGGGTTAGAAATAGATGATCTTTAAGGTTCCTTCCAACCCAAACCATTCTATGATTAGAATGGTTCTAGAATCATAGAATCATTCAGGTTGGAAAAGACCCTTGGGATCCTCGAGTCCAACCATCAACCCTACTCTACAAAGTTCTTCCCTACACCATATCCCCCAACACCACATCTAAACGACTCTTAAACACATCCAAGGATGGTGACTCAACCACCTCCCTGGGCAGCCTATTCCAACGCCTGACTACTCTTTCTGTGAAAAACTCTTTCCTAATGTTCAGTTTAAATTATGAAATTAGGGTTTGGGGGAAAAGAATCCAACAGAAAAAGAACAAAAGAATGAATGCGAAGCTAGGGGAAATTACGTTTGAAAAAGAAGTAGCTTATAAGTAACTAAACACACAGAGGTGGGATCCTAAACACACATCCTAAACACACAGAGGTGGGACTGCCCGGCCACTGCCATGGAGCCAGAGCACGCCAGGGCCGGTGCCACAGCACCCTGTGCTGCCAGCCAAACCGCCACAGAACGCAGGATGGCGAGGCTTACCAGCACTCGCAAGGCATCAGCCAGAGGCAAGTGATCAGCGCTGGAGGAGCAAAGCCCAGGAGCAGGCTCGCTCCTCCCTGCCAGCCGCAGGTTCCTCCAGCGTCACCACGCTCCGCAAAGGGCTGTCTGTCTGGGAGAAAGGCAGCACATGGCCATGTCTCTGCTGGCACTCACAGTCCCTGCCCAAACCAAAGGGACAGCAAAGGACCTGGACACATGCTACCCATCCCCAGAAGGCACAGATGAGGAGGCCATGTTCCAAGCAGCCTAATCCGCTCCCAGGATGTGTCTTAATTCCCTTTGCACAGATGGAGAAGTAGGAAAAAGTAGGAAAAAGTAGGAAAGGAGCAGTGAGGATGGATTAAAACCCTGCTGGCTTGATGTTTCTCCAGCATGCCCTGTGCCAGCCTCTGCCCAAGGTCGCTACAGCCCCGGGCAGTGTCAAACGCAGGCAGCCTTCCCCAGGACCTGTCCCCCTTGGCACCCACCCCAATCCTGCCCAGTGCCGGCGAGTTGCCGTCTCCCCACTTTCAAGCGCACACACACCCTGGCCTGGCCGCACCAGCATCCATTCACACTGTCGCCAGCAGCCTGGACTCCATCCAATTCCTAGAGAGAGCTTCAGGCAGAGCCAGTTTCCAGCGCTGCCTGCTCGGGGACACAGAGCCCTGCCTGCGGGTGACAGGACGGGGCAATACACTCACAGGGTCAAGGTGACCAACTGCTAAGCACAAACCAACTGTTCCACTGTCAGCGGGGACAGAGGAAACCCAGCCCCGAGACCCCCACCCGCCCTCAGCTGCAATGTCCGACGGAGAACAAGGCCCCACTGTCCCGGAGCGGGTCCCTCCTCACTCTGGTCACCCCAGGGCTGCCCCAGACGTCCCGGGGGTCAGCTCTACCCCACCGCAGTCTTCTCTCTCCTTCCCCAGCTACTGCACTATTTATCACCTAGATGCCAGAGCACAATGGGTTATATATTTAGACCGTGCAGAGTAAAAACTGATAGCGCTGGAGTCGGGCACATGCCGAGCAGGAATAACTCTGGAGTCCTGCTCACGGCTGTCACCCCGTGCACCCTCCTAGCTCTTCATGCCCTGCATTCCTTCCCAGCCCCGTGCCTTCCTCCCCCCTTCACCACCCTCTCCAGCTCACTCTCCTCACATCAGCGAGACAATGAAGTCACTCTCCTCACTCACAGCAGCGAAGCCGCAGAAGGCAGCAGCCAAGCAGCCTCTGGGGGAGCTGTGAGCGGTGCCACGTCTCTGCTCCCGGGGCTTGGAGGGGCGGCCATGGGATGGGGGTGTGCGGGGACGGAAAGCCATCCCTGGGAAATGTTAGGAAGAGCCGCCAGCTGATGGAGTCTGAGCTCGGAATCCCCAAAGACAGACCCAGAAGGAGCACAGGCTCTTTCAGTTCTCTAAAAGCCTTTCCTTTTGGCAGGAGCCACCATAGCCCAGGGAAAACATCTGCCCGAGGCTGCTTCCAAAGGGACTGCTTTTAGTTTACCGTCCACCGGGGCAGCCCGGCTTCAGATGTCCCCCTGTTTTAAAGTCCTGCTGGGGGCTGGGGGTGGCGGCCAGGGAGAGCCCTCAGCGATTCTTGCCCAGGGGAGCGGGGTCCGGCCCCTCGGCGCTGCCGCTCTGCCTGGAGTCGCCCAGCAGAACGGCCACTCGCCGGCCCCGGGGCCGCCCCGCAGCCACTGCCGAGCCGCAGGCTCACGGCCGGGCCCGCAGGCCCAGCGCCCCGGCCTCATCTGCCTCGGATTTTCCAACAAAGGGATCTGCGGGAGGGAGGAGGGAGGTTACAGGGGAGGCAGGCGAGTGGGCGGATGATTCAGCCGCCATCCCCAGCCGCACGGGGCCAGGCCGGGGGCGAGGAGGAGGGGGAGGGTCGCGGTGTGCGGAGGGGCTGCCAGCGCCGGCACAAGCGGCACATCTGCTCCGTGCAGCCGGGGAAGGGGCCGGCGCAGCCCCGGCGGCAGGGAGGGAACCCGGCTCCATCCCGACGGCTCCTCCGGCAGAGCCTCTCCCCGGGCTCCCTGGCCGGCAGGGACGGGCAGACGCTGCCTTCTCCGGGGAGCCCCAGCCCGGCTCAGGAAATTAGAGGGTATTTTATATCACAGAGTCACGTCCAAGGAATGAAGGGAAAGCAGGGAACAAGAGAGTGTGCAGAGAAGAGAAAGGCGGCCATAAACCCCAGGGCTCGGATTGCCCGGGCTGCACAGCTGCCCCCCTCCACCTCCTGCTCCCCCCGAGCCCCCTGCCGCGATGGGCCACGCACACAAGGGAGTTTGGGGGGTTTGAGCTCCAGCCAGCTCTGGTCTCTCCTAACCACAGCGGGGTCCCAGAGAGGAACCGGGATGGAGTAACGCCAGCCCTGGAAAGAAGAAATCCAAGAGACACTGACAAAGGCTGTGGCAGGAGGATCTGAGCCGTGGATGCAGCTGGAGCTCAGCAGCCGCTGCTGCTGTCTCCGGCAGCCCCACTCCCCAGATCATCTGCCCAAGGGCTCGCAACGGGGAGGACACTCAGGGAGGTGCAACCACGGGAGGTGGCGGTGAACAGAAAAGCTGAATCTGGAGTTGGGGGGGGTCAGTACCGAGAAGGGAGGCAAGGGAAGGGGACCCCTCAAGCCTGTCAGACAGCTCGGTGGCCAGGATCAAAGAGAGTCTTAGGAGGGAAGGTGCAGATATAGGGGAGAAAATTAAGCAGTGACAATTTCACACTACAAAGATGAAAAGATAGTAGAGCAGTTAAAAAAAAAAAAAATAAAAAGAAAAAAAGGTAAGATCTTTTCCTTCATTTAGCTCAACTATTGTGAGGGAAGACCTTCACAAAGCAGAACCAATTTTTTCATCATCGCAAAGCCTAGAAATTCAATGTTAAACTTTTATCACCTATTACAACCCCCCCCAAAAGTGCACAGATTAGGTAGGCCACTCCTCTGACCTTAACAGCCCCCATCTCCTACAGCCCACAGAACCACGAAAACCAGAAAAAAAATCAGAAACAAAACAAACAAAAACTATCAGGAGGTGTTTCTACCCAATACCACAAGCTTCAGGGATTTACAAACCAGAAATGTGATCTCATTTTCAAGACCTTCAGTACACACCCCTTAGGGCAGGGATGTCTTGTCTCCAAACGATAGTACAGATTAATAACGCTGCACAGCAAAAGGGAGCACCTTCATGTGCTACTATCCAAAATGTGAGTATTTCCTGCCTCTGGAGCAAAACCCTCCTCCCTTCTGCAAGACCAGAATGCCGGGGCCGTAGGGATGAGATCTGCAGCCATTTCACCAGAAGAGAAAATTGGACAGGGCAATTCTCCAACAGAGCTGGGATTGTGGATGGGAAATACTCGCCTATTAGACTAAGCCCAGACGTGACATGTGTGTTTCTTGTGGGGATGTGATTCCCCCACGGGCCACAGGCCCAACCAAAGAGCACACATGTGTATCGGCAAGACCTTGGGCTTCACAGGCAGGCAGTGTGCATCAAACAGAATTAGAGGATTTGAGCTGTCTCTGTAAGCCAGGGCATTCTTTGGGTCTTCCCCACTGTACTTTTGCCTCCACTTGCATTTTTGTCAGGAGGAGGGGGTGCAAATTGCACAGTACACTGGGGTGAGAAGGCCTCTCTGAGCCTAAACACTCTCACATTTAATTTCCCTCCCGAGCCCCAGGAGAGGGTATTCTCCACTGCTCCTCTGTGCTGTAGCACAGGGTAAGAAGGGACACATAGATTGGTGGGGCTTTAGCTCTGCTTGACCCTCTCCCCAGAGGAGCTGCTGTGCCCCAATCTGTCCTGCACCCCCTATGAATGTGAGCTCCCCTGCAGCACTGTCTTAACCTGGGGTGTTTTTAAGAATCAAGAAGCACAAGCCAGCTGTCCTGCTCACACAAGAAGAAGACAGCTCTGGATTCGAGCAGGAGAGGCCACCTCGGCTCTCCTGATACATCATGGGAGCTTTGCAACTATTCCCCAGAGAGCAGGTCACCCCATCCCAAGCTATTACCCTCTCTCCTCAAGGAGCGGGGACATTGTGCCCATGAGCAAATTCACAGGAACAGCCTCTTTCATCTTCAGGCTGTATCTCTACAGCCTCCCTCAACTGCCCTCATGGCTGCTGCCCCACAGCATACACCCCCGCCCTGTGCCCCACAGCTTGCCGTGCTGTCCCCCCCACCATCACTCAGGCAAGGGACAAGCAGACATCTACCATGGCAACTGCTTTCTCCATGAACCCCCAACCAACACATCTACAACCACTCCACCAGACACACACCAGGACAAGTGCAGCCCCCGGTCCAGGAGGCACTTGGCTCCGTCTGGGCCCGTGCTCAGCCCTGCAGACATCACCGGGTGGGAGATGACAGAGGACAGGCCTCCTGCCCGTCTAGTCCAAAGACTGGAAAAGGAATGGCATTTCAGAACGAGCCCCCCGGCCTCGCAGGCCTGCCCAGGAGCAGCACTTACCAAAGCACAGCTAGAGACTCTGATTTCGTCCCAGCTCTCGGAGTGACCATCTGGCTGCAAACAGCCCTGACAGGCCCAGCCGCCACCAAGGAGGAAGCTGCACGGGGGTTGCAGCAGGCACCTACACACTCATTAATCCTGCCCTGCCCCAGCGATGCTTCCCAGCCCCAGAAGGACATTTACAGACATCATCAAAGGAAGCATCCTCCAGGCCCCTGAAGGTTCAGTGACACTTTCAGGCTCTTTGATTTGGAAATCAGGACAAACGGGAACTCCCAGCAAAAGGCCAGCCAGGATCTTCACCCTGGTAGCTCAGTTGCAGTTCCTGAACAGCTCTAAGAGCTTTCGTGGCCCAACACAAGGATAAAAATGCAAGGAGTCATCGTGAGAAAGGAAAATTTGAGGTAAATGTCTGCAGAAACAACCTTCAGGGAACCAAGATATCCACAGACATAACAGTGACCAAAAGCTGGCCTTGTATTCAAGATGGGACAGGAAACGGGCCCTAAGAGGTCTCAGCCAAATGGAGACATGCACACGAGACAGGGTAAAATCCCAATGCAGTTGCTATGGTCCACATTAACACTGAGAGACAGCAAGTGAAGCAGAGGAGGCTTGGTCTGCGGTGACACTCAGCTCCCTCTGGGTAAGGACAGCGGGAAGAGCCCACAGAGAGCTGCAACAGAGAGTGAGGGACAGTGCAGAGGTGGAACATGAGCTCACCCAGCTACTGCAGGCAGCAAATCATAAAGGGCACAACAACATCTTACAAAGAACTTTGTGGAAGAGGTGCCTGGGCCCCAGAATTCCACACAATTCTCACCCACCCCTCTCTAAGCTGGCTAGAAAAGCAACAGGCTCCCTGATGCTCAGCGCCGAGGACTTCATGCCGGTTAAGACAACAGCAAGGAGCTGTAAAGGGCTCTGAGGATTGCTGGGAGGACACCGGCACATAGGCAAGGGGAAAGGGAGAGGGGCACGATGTCCGGGAAGGCTCTGCACACCCCACGAGGAAGGTTGGACCAGGCCTGCCTTTTCTGGCCCTCAGTTGAGGGACGCAAAGTCAGTCCTGCTTTTTCTTAACAGCAGGCAAGGCTCCTGCCAAGAAAGCGCTGCTGCTGTGGAATGTGCTGGGCCAGCAGTACAGCTCATTCCTGGAAAAGCATCAACTCAGCGGGAGAGCAAGGAGAGGGGAAGAGGGGGGAAAACGGGAAGAGGGGGAGGGTGGGAAACAAAGTCTGAAAGCTTGGACTTCCACACCTGGGCAAGCAGGGAGCTACCACAGAGCAGTCTGCTCGCCAGCACCCCCTTGTCTGGGCTACCAGCACAGCAGGCCGGCCAGCACCAGCCCTCTGCTCTGGGAGCACCCTTCTGCTGGCCCAGACACCTCCAGAGCAGGTCTGGGGAGGCACAGACCCAGGCAGATGTCTGTGGGGAGAGGGGTGAGGTCTGCTTCCCCCATCATATCAACAATTAATTTGTATATAATGACAGATCTACACCAGGAGACGGCAAAGCAGCCTCCACACGTGTCCTGCCCTCGAGACACTGACCAGATCACGTTACTCTCCCTGCACAGCTTTGCAAGAGTCTCTCAAGGAAACCAGCCCAACCTCCTACCCAGCGGGAAGGGGCCTTGAAGGATAACAGGCTCTAGATGACTGCACCTACTCTTCCCATCCAGCTGGGCCACCATCAGCAACATTCCTGCTAACTGGGTCTGTAAGACATACAGAGAACCTCTAAAAAACCAACAGGGAGTTAATAAAGCTCAAAACTAAGTTCCACCACAAAACATTTGCCAAAAACAATGAGAAGGAATCACGCAAAGAAGAGCCTTTCAGAGCCACAACAGCTGCACGGTGGCAAAGAAAGAACTTTATCCCAAATCCCAGGCTATTGCAGCACTCTGGAAAAAAGGGCAAACAGTGATCCTACATCCCTCTGGTCTCAAGATGCAGGAGGCAGCAGACAGCAGGAAGGGTCTGACCACTCACAAGAACCATTTCTGACCATCACTAGGACAGGGACACGTGTTCTTCTTCTTCCTCACCTTTGGGCCCTGGATAATTTTTGGCGCAACCTGACCTATTTGCTTCACTCTCAGGAAACGTCAGCAAGCCAGGTAGAACCTGGAGAAAACCAATGGTTTAAACAATCAGCTCCTACACAGGTCTGCTAGCAGACAAACTCAACCAAAGGCTGAGGAAGGCTGTTTCACCTCATCTCCTGCTTTTGATGGTGTCAGTGCAGGGGACGGCACAAGAAGTTCCCTAAGCACGTTTTAGTAGCCTTTTATATACTTCATTTATTTCAGCTAATACCAGTCATCTTCACCAAACTTCTTTCAAGACACGGGGCCAAACCCTTGAACACCACAACAAGCAATGTTCTACCAAGTATCCTTTACCAGACCAGCCAAGCTTGCCCTACAGCCATCACTCAGCAAACAAGCAAATACAACTGCTGGAAGAACAGACAAGAAAGATGCTGCAGTCCTCACCAAACCAAGCATGTGCTGGTACACAACTGACTCAACTAGAGGTCCAGAAAGTGGATGAGAGCCATAGAGCAGCAGCCAATCAATTACTGCAAATTAAAAGGAATCTGATTAGCCAAGAAGCAGGGAAAATGTGAGCTGTCTTGACCATGCTGCTGATTTACTCTTAGCAACAAAAACACCCACTTCTTTTTCCTTCCTTTACAAAAGGTCTCCTGACTCCTCCTGACACCTCATGGATGTTCGGCTGGACAAAGCAATATGATGGTAAGGAGACCATCACCTGCCTCACACTCCTCCAAAGGAGTGTGACAGGAAGCGGACCACGGTCTTGACCTGAAGAGAAAGTATTTCCTGCAAGCAGCCAGGCTTTTCTGTTTCAGCTGCCTGGCTACAAGCGATGACTGGCATTAGTCCATAGTCTGCGTGAGGTGCCACATACAGAACCGAGTCCAGATCCTGCCCGGACTCACCTCTGCACCAGGGCTCAGCAGCCTTTCCAACAAGAAGGTAATTTTCCCCATGATTTAGAAGAGGATGGCGCTGTGGATTACTACAGCAACATACTCCACCTCTGCTGGACCAAGTCCAACTCAGAGCTGCTGCTTTTCCCTGACACTGTGAACTGCCACATACCATTGAAAACCTTCCCACCCGCCATCTCCAACAACTGTGCCCAAGCCTGGATAACGATCAGTGATCTCCAGAAGTCAATATCACACGTGACGTGAAACGTTCCTCTTGTGGAAGGTCTCAGAACCACAACTGCCAACTCCCAGGTCCTTCAAGGATGAAGAAGGGCAGCGGAAGGCAGCACAACCTGCCTGCAGTCTGTAAATATCCCATGAACTCAGTAACTGGTCACTCTACACATTAATTATTCCCAACACCAGCCCAGAAAGACTTGTCACACATTATTACTGCAACAGGACGGTTTCCCATGTCTGCAAATCTACTGATAAGTCAAGCCCACCTGAGCACAGGCACCAACCACACCAAAGTAACATTCTGTGAAGGCATCAAAAGATTTTCAAAGTGTCCCACGCTGCCAATATCAGCACACCAAAAACGATTGTTGCAATAGGCTGCCATGTTCCTGTGGGGGGAACCAGCCATACAGACAGAGCTGGGCAAGCCAGACCCAGCTCAGACACATCACACCCAACATGCGTAACTCGTAGAGATGTTTCATACCTCTGCAGTAGGTCGGAGCTACCCCAAGGAAACCCAGAGATACCCTGAGCTGAAGTAGATGCCGCCACCCTGAGCCTCCTCTGCCGCTCCCAGGATGCCTGGGCAGGGAATAATCTGAAGAGTTTTCCCAAACTAACCTGCCTTCTGGCCCCAGCTGAAACGAAACATTTTCACTCTGGAAGGAAAAATCCATCTCACAGGAACCCCTTCAGGCCCTAAAGGTGCATTTACCAGCTCTGGCTCGAGGACAATGGGGAGGTCTGCCATAGGGGACTCAGCTGTGCAGCTACATCCTAGAAAATCCACCCTCCTCAGAGATACAAAAGCCAGTGAGAAAAAATTCAAATTAACACCGTGCAATGGCAAAACTTCCTGCATTAAGACCCTATATGGGCTTCCAGTACAGCACAGCCTCAGCTGGGCCCACAGGCAAGTCTCTGCGAATGGCACCAAAATACTGGTTGAGCCAGGCAGGGCTGAATGAACTGGGACAGCTCATTAGCTGTATGCAAACAGAAATACAGAGTTTGCATATCCATCACAGCTTCTGAAAAAAACTTTGGTTTTAGAAGCTGCTTCACCCTGGGGGCAACCCAGCAGGCTCCTTCTCCTGCCCCTGCCCAGCTGGTCCTGGCCACAAAGCCAGGTTTGTCACCGCTCTTCTGACACCCCTCTGGTTGTCAACAGCATCAGCGTGGCACAGCGCAGCGTATGGGGGACAACAATGTGCTTGCAGATGGTGAGACACCAAAAGTCCACGAATCTCCAGCGGGACAGAATATGTCAGAGCAATGGTGAGGGCAAAAAGGTGAAGCTCAGCGAGTGGTCAGGCCAACGTGCTAGTACCAGCTTCCCCACTATGATAATCCATGCTGAGCCAGAGCTTCCAAAACACAGATCCCTCTGGAAGACCCTCAGTGTCCTCAGAACCTGCCTGTACATGGCAGGAGCTGCCAGCCATCAGAAAACAGGGAAAAGCCTGCAGCCTCTGTTACCCAGACCCTGAATTCCCAGCAGATCACAGAGACAGCTGCCAGCGATCAGAGGGGCCACGTAGCAAATAAATTCCTCTGCAAACCCTAGGGGCAGGTCAAAAACCAGTAGAGGAAAGACCTTCCCACACAGCAGCCACTGCCAGCTCTCCCAGAAACAGATCTCTGCTCCAAGTCCTGCAAGGAAGCCTTCCCCCTCTTGGCTCACATCCTCAGCCAGGACCAGAAGGACAGACTCCCACTGCAGCGATTCAGTCTCCGCTCACTGTATCTTCTTTTCCTCCAATTCTTGCAAGATAGAAAATTATAGCCAACAAGACACGGGGACAGATGCCCCAGTGAGGGGATAACCAACAGGGAGGAGGTAGTGGAGACAGGTTCCCAAATGCTGCTTCTGCCGCCTTCGATAGCTAGCTGTGACTAGAAAAACAACGCCTCTGGCAGGTCTCCTTTAATAAATAACTGACACCACCATCACAGCAGCCCCAGCCCTCCACCATGACACAGGATTACAGAGCACAGGAAGGTCAGCACCAGGCATCTCTGCCTGCCAAAGCCTCTGGAGAATTCCAGCCCATTCCTGGATGGGCTCAGTATTTGTGTGACAGGAGCAACAACACAGCGATGGAAACGACTGAAACCAAGAGCTTCAGAGCAGGGGCTCAGGGAGATACAATATTTCAGCTCTGCAAGCTAATGCAGCCCTTGGAGACAGTGATATTCACGGCCCAAAAGCTCACAGACTCTCCTACGGCCACCATGGTGTTACACAGATAAGCATACAGACAAAGCAGAAAAAGTCACTGAGATTAGACTAATTCCAAGATTTGCACCTTACTTCAATGCCGTCCAAAAATTTCCAATGACAGCCACCAGCAGGATCAAGTTTTACTTAACTTGCCAGCTGCTGCCTAACAAGCCAGCACCACCGGGACAAACACTAACACGGCCACATGGTGCCACATCATCCTTCTGGAAAGCCACCATCCATCCAGCATGGGTCAGAAGGGCAGGCTCTGAATAACAAACAAGGGATGGAGAGAGGAGAAAATCAATAGGAAACACCAAAAACACACAGCCCTGACGGCTGCCTCATCAGATGTGCAGCACGATGCAAAGCTGGAGCAACAACATGAAGGCAATTTCCTGCAGGCGCAGTCTCTGCTGTACTCTGCAAGCCCAGTTCTCCTTCATCGGCTTCTACGCAGATCAAATATCCCAAACCACAACACTGTTATATCTATTTGGGCACAGTCAAGGGTGGAGGAGCAGCACTTCATTACAGCAGACACCCTCAGCTCAGAACAGTTCAGCAACTGCCATGCAGACATGCAGGAAGCTTCCCACCACTTCAAGTGCCAATGAGCTTAAAAAGGACTTGAGGAATTTTAACTATGCTCCCTACACCTCTACATATACAGCCTTCAAGTCTCGGTGGAGGGCCTGATGCCCACCCTGAGAGAAGACCAAAGCCAAACACATCTGTGCAGCAGAAAAACTCCGGAGGAAACAAGATTTTCTTTGCTTACACTCACGGCACCCCTCTTCCCTGAGCATCCCCAAACACATGGTGGTGGGTAACCACCTCCACCTTCAAGAGTTCAGGCCACACGGCTGCAGGCCCAGATGCCTCTGCCTGCTGGGAGACCAGGTGGGGACACCACAGGTGAAGGAGGTTAGGAGCATGATGGAGAAGTGAGACTCGCTGAAGGCTCAGTGCTCCCAGTACACGGGCCTCAAGCTCATGGGCCATCTGCCTCCATCCCTACAAGCCAGCACCATCTCTCACGGAGCCCATCACGACACACTGCCACCCCAGCTGCCCATCCTGCTCCCACCAGAGCCACGCAGGGAGGTGCGGTACCCGCTCTGCTGGTGAGCCAACATCTGGGACTTGGGAACGGCCAAGTTATAGATGGAACTCTCAGAAGTTGTATTTCAGCAGGAACCAAATGACTGAGCAGCAGGGCCACCACTACCATCCCATAATAATGAACAATGCTCAGGTCACGACTCAGATTATGGTGGTTTGTGAGCCATTTCTAACAGTCTTTGGCCTTGACCTCAGAGACAGAACCACACTGGAGCACTGCTGCCCTACAGTCAGTGAAAGTGTACAGATTTACTTTACGGCAATTTCTGAGATGCCGAGGTAGGTTTGTGCTCTGTGCAGGACTTTGGAGAACCAGAGGCCTCCAGATAATTTCAAAACACAGAACTGCATCAAAACAGCTGCATTCTCATGGATGGGCAAACGTTTCTTGACCTTTCTTTCTCTTTTTTCCAGAGATGACAAGAGAGGCTTAAAATTAAGAAACGTTCCCATCAAAAACATAATTGAAAACAATACCGCTCCAAGAAAAATGTTGGCTTCAACATAACACCATATTTTGGGACAAAATACATTCAGTCAAAAAAAACCCTAAAATTCTGACCAGCTCTAGCTGCAAACAAGTTCAATAGCTGTTGTAAAGCTTCATTGTTTGCATAGTAGAGACAAGGCCTTAGGGAGATTGGTCTGCAGCTCAATTTGGCCAACTTGGCTTTCGGAACGCCAGCCCTGGGCAAAGAAACCAGGCTCTGACTGCCATCCAATGTGGCCTTCAGAGCACAGCTCCGACCACAACAGATGGAGTCGGGAATAGCTGGGTCCGAATAGCAGGACACGCAGTGCCAGGCGCAGACAATACACCCAGGGAAGGAGAGAGTGGCATCAGCAAACCCCCTGCGTCCGCACCCCAGCCCTGACACTGCTGTGGCCCCCCACCACCAACACTTGGAAACAGCCTCCAGTAGCAGCTACAGCCAGGACCAGCCCCAGCATCGATGGGCCAGCCCCGGCACAGGCAGCCTTACAGGAACTCCCCACCACAAGCGCAGACAGTGGTTAGCAGCTCTCTGCCAAAGCCTCGGCAGCACTGGAGAGAGAGGCACAGGCTGCAGGAACCCACAGGCAAAACATCCAAAAAATAACCCCCAGTGGAACTCAGCTAGCTGGGGCAGCACATCTCACATCAGTGGGCGGGGAACCATGCATCCTCTGGAGCGGGGAGCACAAGAGATGGGGCGCTGTGGCTCTCACATGGCAAAGGGCTGCCCTCAGCACAGAGGGGACACAGACTGGCCAGAAGATGAAGAAAAGCGACAGCCACCTCACAGCCAGGACAGTGCTGTCACTTGGGCAGAAGCACCACAAAGGATGTGAGCGTGCATGGTAGTTGGATGCAGTTTTGCAGGGCGTTTTGCTCACAGACCTCTTGTCAACCTCTTCCTGCATGAAATCCAGGCTTGACATGGAAGTGCCCTCCACCAGGGACACGGGACAGGCAAAGGTCCTCTGCAGACAGCAGAGGTTCCAGCTCAAAATTTAAAAAGTCAAGTTCAAAAAAGTCAAAATAAAACAACTCCCCCAACTCATGCTACAGAGAGCTGGCAGGAACAGCAGGGGCACCACGCCAGCGGCTCGCCACTGCTTCGGGACTGACACTGCTTATTAAGGGTCCCTTCCCTGGCTCCAAACACTTCCAGCCAGAAGGACAGCCACTGCTGGCATCAATTTCAAAAAGATCCTGCAATAAAAATAAATCACTCACCCTTTCAGTGAGCATCAACACATTTCCCCATGCACATGTGCAGGAGATGAGGTCGCCAAATACCAACGGCATCTGACCCCGGCACTGGGAATTCCAGCAGCGCCCGCTTTGTTCTGCCTCCAGAGCGTTGCCCTAATCACTGCCTTGCACCCGGCTTTGGAGAGCAGGTGATAATTAAGCAGGTCTGGATTAGATACAGGGCTAGTGATTAGTTGGATACCAATTTTCACTTGACAGTCAAGACCTAGGAATCACTCACCACAGCTTCAAACTGGAATGGAGACCTGCAGGAGGGAGAAAGCAACAGTGGTGGGAGGAGCAGCACCATCCCACCACTGCACCTCAAATCACTGGTGTCCTCCTAGCAATGCAGAACAAGCAGGTTAGATGGGAAGAAGGGGTGGTCCCCTTGCAGAAGCAGCAGACCTTACTGCTCTCCAGCCTGGAAGAGGAGAGGTGGCCGAGTGGAGATAAGCGAAATGATCGCCCAAGTGCTTTCTCCACATGCAGAAGAAATTCAAACTTTCAGGCACTCAAGAATTTATGGAAGGACGAGACAGAACTTCAGGCCAGGTACTAAGGACTTACCTGAATGCACACATTGAACTCCTGTAACTGAAACTGCTTTGAAAAGTTGCATTTAAACTTTAGTATGCCCCTGTGAGAACACCTTTTGATTGACAGAAAATGAGCAGCATCGATTACAAGCAAAAAAAATGAGTCAAGAGAAACTACATTTCAATTACTATGAGTATCCTCAGAGTTGTACCAGTCACCTGGCCAGATGAAAAGCCAAACCTGTAGATCATCTGGGGCAAACAGGGACACAATCTGGCTGGCGAGAAGATCCACACTGCCCAGAGATAGTACCTTTCTCACGATGAACTTGGGCAGGAGGCAACACTTTACACATTGCTGAAGCCCACATCCCAGCAAACTACAAACTACCACAGACCACCAGTACAGTTGTTCCTTCCCAACTACACAGGTCCCCAGGAGAATTTACAGTACTGTTCTTGCAGCAGCTCTACAGAACTGAGAGCTCTCTCATGCAAAGATCCACAGACACGTTTGCCCAAGAAGCTCACAGTGTCAAGTGGACAAGACAAGGCTCAAGGTGCACTGTCACAATTTCCATTTCGCAGATTAGGAGCAAAGAAGACAAAGTAAAAAGTCGGTTCAAAATTCCATGAAAAACCTGTATGTGACTTGATGGAGAAACGGACCTCACGAGCAGCGATAGCACCGCACTGATCTAATGCTCTCTCCTGCTGATCAGCACACTGATCTTACCTGTAAAAGGCTGAATAAAAAAGACTAAAACTGTAGGAAAAAACAAAACAACAACAACAAAACCCAAAACAAAGAAAAAACCACACAAAAAATCCCCTTCCTTCTCTAATGAGGGCAAGTTTAGCAGGCAAAGAGTAGCTCCACGCTTCACAGCGAGGTGCATCTACACAAGGTATCTCAGTCCCAAGAAGAGCGTACCGCATCTATGCACTGCCATGCTTCCACCACCCGTCTGCTGAGCTCCTCCATGTCTCCAGTTCTGGGATTAGCAGTACACAACACCAACAAGGGCACAAATATCTGCACCCTGTGTCACTGCTCCACAACACTGGGCTCAGGATGGATTCTCTAGTTACGGCTGTAGCCCACTACATGCTGGGTAGACCAGGCAACAAAACCCTATAGCCTTCCTGCTGCTCACAGATCCTCTCCCCAGGATCAGATGCACGAAATCTTCCCAATTCTCCTCCTTCCCACCTAGAGCTGACACCATTCTGGGGTCTTCTTAATCTGGATCTGAGTGCTTTGACTAGGATTAGCTCCTGGCATAGCCCGACAACTCCACAGACACCCAGGGGAGCCTCTGTTCACATTTCCAAGGAGATGTAAACACTGAAGCTGCTCCATCACAGCCCTGATTCTCAGAGCAAACAAATATTAACAAGATAAACAAAAGAATGAAAAATCCCACACACCAAGACTACGGCTGTAATACTGCCTTGGGGATGGGGTGAGCTGAAGAGAATGCCAGGCTGGAGATCCACAGCCCCAGAAGAGGGAGAAACAGATTCAGTCTGGGCAACAGAGGTGAGAGGAAACATTGGACCATGTCTCACTCCTTGCTGTCCTAGAAGGTGAGATACCTCTGTTGCCAACAAGAGACGAGAGGAGAACTTAGTCTTATGCCAGAGGGATCCTGCAAAAGGTCCAAATGCTAACGAAAAGCATGAGCCATCAGATCTGCAGGTACCCTTCTCATCGATCAGATGCCCTAAAGCCATCCGCTGTTAATAGCTCATCTCTTCCATGAAGGGGCTTTACCCCAGTCCTGCTTCTGGACACTGCCCAACTGACTGAAACCAGCTCAGTCACTGTCAGCACGAGCCCAGCCGTCTCCCATGATGTGCGGAGGGCATCTTGAGGGATACACGAGTGAGTGTTAATGCCCTTCCCTGGCACGTAGCTTCCAAATACAGCCATCATTAACCTCCTCCCGATTTTCACAAATTGCCCATGTGTTTACAGCCAAGCAGCTGAGATGCCTCCTGCCCTTCCATCCCTGTCTCTCCCTGTAGACCAATGGCTTACTCTCTCCTGGACACCAGTTACCAGCGATCATGAAATATTTCAGTTGGACTTTACGATCTTAAAGCTCTTTTCCAACTGAAATGATTCTACAATTTTGTGATTCTACTTGAAGTGGTGCCTGGGGCTCCAGGGCTTCTCAGGGCTGAGGCTGCAGCTGGACCACTCTGTCTGTTCCCCGTTGTGCTCCAGCCAGCCACCAGCACATTCTCCAGCTCTCTGGAAAGGAGCAAAGACAGCTTTCCTGGTGGGTCATCCATTGTGGCACCACTAGAAGCTTTATCCCCTCTGTTCCACACCAGGCCTCATCACATTCTGCTCCAGCGGCACAGCTCCACGCACAGCCCAGGACCAGGTGCCCACATGCAGCCTCCGACCCCTCTCAGCTGCACTGTCCCTTCCGGAGAGCTTCGCTCTTCCCAGGAGAATTAGCTGAACTGGTCCCAACAAAAATCTCACTCCGTGTACTTCTGACGCAACTAAGCTCACCACGTCTTCCCAAGTGCTTTTCCCCTCTCCCTGCTCACATCCACAGCTCCCTACTGCTTTATCGTTGAGTTCCATTAATCTACCATTTGCCTCCTCTTGTGGAGCCTTAAAGAAACAGAGGAGGATGAAAAGGCACAGCACAGAACTTTGCTGCCACCAGACCCCTCTTCCCAACGCGAGACACTGCTATTTATTACTAAGCTTTGTTTATAGTTATGCAGACACTCTCCCACCCACATGGCAATGTTTCATTCAAGACAAGCTTGAATTCCCTTCAAGAACAACATTTCAAAGGATCCCAAAGCATTTGTTTACAAACAGCATGCAGGGAGAATTCGCTTCTCCCACCAATGAACAGGGTCCCCTCCGGGATGGGGAGAGGCAGCTGCTCCGTAGCACCCAACACCACTCAACAGCTGAGGGACAGGAAAACCATCTGCAGACAACTGATATTGCTAAGGAAATTTATGGAAAATGAGGGCTGGAGACCTCTATTTGCCTGGAAGGAACGGGGAAGCTTCTAAGCACTCGAGCTCTCCGCTGGGTCAGGAGGCGTTTAGGGAGGCAAAGCATCCCAGACTGTGGTCAAAGGAGTGACTCCAAATTTCAAGCCTCATCTGAAACCTGGCACCTCCCGAGCTAACGGGAACCTGGGCACAGGGATAATTTGGCTGCAGAGGGGAGAGCACCTCCTGCCGAGGCAGCCGCACCGATCCCCATCCAAGCCCCAAACAGGCCCAGCCCTGTTCAAGGCAGGGCAGGAGCCAGGATCACAGCCCAAGGAGGCAATCCAGCGCAGTGAGAACACACTAGGAAGACTATAAAACTGAAAGTTTTTTGCAGACCCAGCCTCCATACACAAGACCTACTGTAAACACTAAGTCTTCAGAGTCGGGGGAAAAAGTCCAGAGGAAGGAGAATCGTGCAACCCTTTCAAATACCAAAGTGCTAGGAATGGTAGAGGGTCACATGTCGTGGAAGCCAAGAGAAGCTAACTTTCCAGGATAGAAACGGAGGTCCTCACAAAGGCTAGAGAAGAGTCAAATGTAGGAAAACTCTGGACAAAGGGTCTTACAGAGAGTTGGCTTTATGTGGTGCTTGCTCTCCAGAACAGTCACCAAGTTTACAGTTACCCCAGACAGCAGAGGCTCCCCAGATCAATCAGTACAACGGTCCAAACAAGGGACAGAATGCACCCCCTCACCTCCAAACAGCCACACATGATGGAAGGAGCCCAAGAGTATCACAAAAGAAGTGACAAAAGCAGTGGTGTTGGGAGAGAGCTGCCCTGCAGGAGATGGGATGCGAGGCCAGCTCCACTCCTCCTCCACACAGACCTGTCCCAGCAATGGGGCAGGGGACACCGTACCCCAAGGTGGGACATGTCGGTGGGCACAGCAGGTCTCTCCACAGCACGTGGAAAGCTCTCCACAGAGGCAGCCAAAATGCCAAAATGGATGGCCCTGCCCAAAATGGATGGTTGGAGAAGGAAACTGTCCCCAGATCGCTCCCTGGGACGGGCTGATGGAGGGGGCTCTGCCCCACACCCTGCTGGCGGGGGGAACGCGGGGCACTCTCCCCGGCAGCCCCGCGGGGGATGCCCAGGCCCTGCGGGTTCGGGGTGACAATCCCGAGCGGGACAGGCGGGCGTCGAGCCCCCCGCCCCGGGCGGCTGCGCCGGGAGATGCCCCTGGGGCCGGGCG
>JAHREE010148960.1:72953-111904 GCA_033628505.1 Tringa tobata | reverse complement strand
AGCCCCACCACCTGTGGAAGGGTTTGGATTTTCACTTTACACCCAGGTCCCCTCACACACGGCCTAGAACCCCCCCATGAACTCCTCCCAGGCCTCCACCTCCCCTCCAGCCCCTCTCCCACGCCCCGGTGCTGCCTCACACCCATGGTCATCCCCGTGCGTCCCGCAGCCTCCCCTGCTTCTCAGGTGCACGCCCCAGGCCTCCCCGTCCATCTCTCGCCATGGTCCCTTCTCACCCCTCCCCACGCTCCTCACGCACGGCTCACAGAACACGGGGTGTATCGGGTCCTCTCCTCCCGTGTCCAGACCCCTTTGAACTCCCACACTCCATCTCTGATGGCCACCCCACACGGAGACTGCTGCACAGGAGGACCACAATCGCTCCCAGCCCAGTTGCTCTCCAGCTGTGGCTTCCCTACAAAGCCCTTGTCAGCATCCAACAACCATCCCCAATACTCAGGCACTGGACACCACAGCGTCCCTTCATGTTCCCCAGCCTCATTTCCTCACCCAGCAGGCTCTTCACGAGCATCCTCCTCTCCACACACTGCGGCCTCTTCAACCGTGCAGAGTCCCTTGGCTCTGGGGTTTCTTCCCCATCCTCTCTCGCCCCAGACCCCATCACTCTTACCTGCGGTCACCAGCACCACGGCCCCAGCCCCTTAGACTTGCCTCTGTGCCGCAGCAGTCCTGGGGTGGCCAGATTCCCCTCTAGACACCTCACCAGCACCCACAGGGTGCCGAGGAACCGTCTCCATCAGCAGCTTCCTGGAGCTGTGGCTGAGAGCAAAGCTGGGGTGACCAGAGCTTGGGGAACACCCACCATCAGGAAGGGAAAGAACCGCCTTTCACCATCCTGGCTTAGAAGGAACAAACCCAGAGGAAGAACCGCACCGAGTCCCAGCGTGGGAGCAGATCTCCAGCCCTCAGCGCCGGACGCACCCGCCGTAGGAGAGACCTCTCAGGGACCAGAGCCAAGCTCCTCGGGCTGGCAGGAGCTAAATAGCCTCCTCAGGCATGAAAAAGCCCTGTGGGTGTTGCTAGCAATTATCTGGGCAGCAGCGCTAGACTGGGTGAAGAATCTGACATTATTAAAGGATCTGACATAAATTAAAGGAAAAAATAAATCAAGGGAAGACCTCAGGTAAGCAGCAGTTATAGGAGACGTGAGACTCTCCTGTGCCTCCACATCACCTCTTGGAAGATTGTCACTTCCTCATGCTCAGAGCTCTGGGGTAAAAGCTGGTGTGCTTGGAGAGAAGAATCCAGGTCAGGAACAGAAAAGCTGAGTTTAAGCTGCTTCTTACTGTGTCAACCCTGACAGAGCTAATCTTAAAGTCCTTATGCAGCACCTCCCTCCCAAAAGGCTGGGCCCGTGTGAAAGAATGACCGTCTGCCCCGGACAGGGTCACTCTTGCCACCTCACAGCTGCTGTGGGTGCCCCGTGGATACAGAGCCTGTATTGTACACACTGGACACCTTTGTCACCCAAAGGGCAATTTTCTGAGGTGCTGAGCAACCAAGGGAGCGCAGGCAGCCCAGAGGAGGGGTCCACACCCCCCCAGGGGGGCCACGGACCATACCTCATTGTCACAGCTGCATTTTCATTTAAAACAGACCAAGTGACTGAACGGAATCGTCAGATTGATTTAACTGCTCGCAGAGATCTCGTGAAGCACGACTCACTCCTAACGGACAGAGGTTAAGAACACAAAGCCAAAGAAATCAGCAGTAGGGGATTGTGCTGAGCACTCCAGGCCCACAAGAAAGTGTTTCTGAACAGCTTATGTCTACATTTAAAAATTGCAACATCAATAGCATCACTTCTGGCAGAGTAACGGGCATTTCAGTGCATGTGGGAACAGCCCAAGGCAGAGATGGATGTACTTGAGCCCCATCACTGACATCTTTCAGCAACCCAAAACAATTATCTTTTTCTAAAAGGCGCACTGTTGTTAACTGAAGTTATGGGTTTGATACAGGAACACCAGGTGACATCAATCCATCCATCCATCCATCTTAGATGGGAAGTCAGACAAGTTGACTACTACGGCCTTACAAAACCCAGAAATACTTACTGCTTACATTGCTCAAAAAATGGATAGCAACGATGGCACAACCAGGATTGCTCTCAAAGGCATTTCTAGTCTTCCAACCAAATACAAATCCTGACTGAAACCAACAGAAAGCATCAAGCCCGCCCTATACCTAAGGAATGCAACTAACGCTCCTTTAATAAGTCTACCCTTACCTGCCAGTAAGGATGCTGCACCATGGCAGAGCTCCACCCTGGAGAATACCACATCACCTACTTTGTCTCCTTTTTCCTACTCTACTCTCGGCACCTGTAAAACCACCCCACCAAGGCCTGAAGGATAAGGACATTTGGCCACGGAGCAACATTCTCCCCATGGATCTCAGCCCCTGGGTAAGAACACGGCTCACACCACGAAGTTGGCTGCCATGGAGCAAAGGAGGAAGGAACATGGAAAGAACAAAAGTGGAATTGTTACTTGGCACAAACCACCAAGAGCCTCTGGCAAAACCGAGCCAATGTGAAACCTGTTTTTAAAGCCATCTTTATGTTGTAAAAGAAAAATAATACTTAAGATTTCCGAGGAGATTTTAAAATTACCAAGACTTGCAACTGGCTTGTGAATGGTTTTATGGGCTCTGCTGCTGTACATCCCTATCTCTGCCAGTTCTTACTGCCCAGTGTCAGGAGCACACGATGCAGCACCAACAGCCAACATTCCCACTGATTCTCGTCCTGGCAAAGGACAACAGCTTTCATAGGATTTAAGGTTCATCTTTGCAACGTAACCCTTTACAAAACCAAACCTCACCCATTTCAGAATTCCAAGTTCAGAAGTTTTAATGAACTGTTCTCTACTTGTGAACAGTGAGGGCACGAGTTATCACTGGACATTTACACCAACTCAAAGGTGTGCTGATTTCCTACCTGCCTACTGCATGCTTAAAATCTCGAGGAAAAAGCAGCAGTGAGTTATTCAGTTTCCCCGTTAAGCCCTGCTCAGGCACATGCCACAACTGGAAACACACAATTCAAGGTCAAAGAACGCAAACAAGCTGTTAACACCAGGATAGTTTTTATTTTCTCCCTGAATTAAATATTGGCAGATACAGAAAATTCAGATACCAACTATTTCCCCAACATTTACAAGACTGAGTTTGCAATGTCAGAAAACAAGCACGTTTATGCACAATCCTGGCAGCTGATAGTGTGAGTGCACAAGATCGCCCTGCCTGAGCATCGGTGTTTAAGAGGCAGAATCCCTGGGCTCCAGCATCCAACACTGTCCCCTCACTGACAATTGTGGCACCACGGAACAGCCAATATCCTGAGCGGGCAGCTCCACTGCATCCCCCAGCAAAGGATTTATTCCACACTCCTCCTGAAGGGGCAGAGGCAAGGTCAGCACATCCAACAAATAACCCACCTACGAACACAAGCTGATTCTTGCTGCACCTTTTCTGCTCTGTTCTGTGAGAGCAGGGAAGGACACAGCACCGTGACACTTCCACAAAACCTGTTCTTAAAGGCCTTACCGGCTTTATTGCTGCCATGCATTGTCTGTGCTGGCGACAAAGTGCCAGGGCCACACGTGCTCCCTGCCGCGGCCGAGCTGCTCTCCGGCTGCTGAACTTCATGGTGGGTTTTGCAGCACGTTCTTTGCTGAGGGAAGGGATGTTTTCAAATAAATAATAGGACATGAAGTAAGCAAGCCTGTATAACTGTAATCAGGTGGAAACACAAAGCACGTGCTGTTGAAGGAAATACCATTTGCTCCTTTCCACACTGGAGCAGAACTTAAGAACTTGTGTCCTCCTTAAAGCAGCTGCTGTGGTCAGTGCCCCCAGAGCAAAACACAAGTGTGGCTGGTGCAGCAGCAGGAGCCAGTCATCTCTGCTCCCCTTTTATAAAAAAAAATAAACAGACACTTTTCTAAAACATGTCTGCTAAGCCAGGGGTGCACAGAAGACAGATCACATCTGAGATGTAGTGATCCACACAGCATTTCGCTGGCCAGTGCACACCCACCATTAGCCAACTCTGGCAGGGGGAACGGAGCATGCATCATCCCCTGTTCTACACAAGGGACACACATGTGGTTTCACCAACTCTGCTGTGCAACCTTGCATTAGATCCTAGCACGGCAGATGGCAAGAGATTTTCCCTTTTCAAAAGATCACAGAAGTGCCTTCTAGGCTGCAAAATGCCTTGGGCATCCTCAGACAACTGCATCTTCTCCAGGCACAGGAGAGTGTGCCTGAGTGTGTCCTGAGTCCCAGTCCTGAATCCAAATCCTAATCCACACGCTCCTGCCGACGAACCTTGCCAGTGTCTCTTCAGCAGGAGCTCTCTTAGCTCCAGAAGCAATGATGACTCCAAGTAACTCAGCTGTGTGACCACTCTTCCACAGCCCCGATGGTGAGATTTGTAAAGACGTTGTATGCATCTCCACCTATTTGCTCCCTTTGTATCAGTAATAGGGACCTCCCAAAAGACAGCTCTCAGCTGTCACTACCTCCTGCTTTTCCCTTATGGTTTTTACACTGGGCTGCAACCATCCAACATAAGGTGCCACTGGGCAAGTGAGGGAGGGAGGGAAGGAGGGAGGGAGGGAAGGAGGGAAGTGGCAAAGTTGGGAATACACAACGTAATTAATGATGGGATTGTCAGTCACTTTGATGTCAGGCCCCATATCACACACCGTGCACTGCCACTGATCTTGCTCTGCCCACTCGGCCCAGAACGGCAGCGAGTGCCTCTACTCCTGCCCAGCCACCACGTCAGTCTTGGTCGCCATCAGACGACTCTTCCTCTGCCTCCTCCAGCCACTGGATAAACTTCTGGAGCTGCAGAGAGAATGAAATGCAGTTGGGTAACAAGTGACACCAAAGTGACGCTGGGAACGTTCGGCAGCTACACTGTGTCTGTGAGCACCACTATCGTGCATGAGAGAGAAAGAGCCTTTTGTGGGAGACATGAAGGCAGACTGAGGGAGAGAGAGACACAGCTTTAGAATAAATGGATGCCATGGACAAACCCAGACTGATTAGATTGCTGAGGGAGATTTCTCCAGTTAGACAATCCCCGCAACACTCAGCAAAAAGACGGACGAAGTTTGAGAGTTTTTCAGAGCTTGAGGGAGAAGAGATGACAGCTGCACCTTAGCTAAGGCATGTTAGGAAAACTCTGCTGGGAAAAAACTACTCCCTGAGAGGTTGTTATAAAGGCACAGCTCATTTTACCTTTAAACTGGGCTCAAATAAGCAGCTGAAAGCACTGCTGACCTATACTAAGAGCTGACTCTGCAAAGGCTTTCAACAAAGTTGGAGTTCTTCAGAGATGGCTTTTTTTCCCCTGCTCCTCTTCCAGATCCAGGGAGGAGGAGTGGAGCACGGCTCAGCCAAACTGCAGCATGAAGTTCTGCCTGATGGAGGGGGGAAGTTTATATGCTCCTTGCAACACAAGCCAAATGAAACTACTCAGTACAGCAAATGCTTAGAAATATATGCGAAGGGATTGGTGAGCCAGGAATGAAAGCTTCAAAGGAATTGCATGGGGCCAGCACACAGGGCATTGGCCTAAAGCCCATTTCAAATGGGTGTTGGCTTAGAGGAGCCACGCTGCTACTCCGGAAAGTGCTGGCCTCGCGCTACAGAGCCCACTAAAAACAACCTCCCTCTCCTGCTACCTCCATTCCTCAGGATGAGTATGGCAGAACACACAGGAATGTCTGTTCTGGAGAACAAAGTTGTGTTGCTTAGTGTTCAATGCTCTGGTGCGTTATTGGCCTTCCACATAAGGGCAGCTGCTCCGCAGAAGGTGACAGTGACACCAAATTCCACTCGCACGTTTCTTTTAGCAGCTGTTGTCTCCATCTCTCTCTCCTCCCCCCACCCTTTCAAACACCTTTGGGACTTACCCGCTGGTTTTTACGAAGCTGCTTTCCCTTGTCAGATGTGTCCCGCAAAGAGAACCAATTGAGAATTACATCTTCTTCCAGAATTTCCAGCTGGTAAAACGTCATCAACACCTGCATCGATGAGAAAAGAGCAAGAGGGCTCTCTATGGACTCCTTTGGGGTTAGCTCATGTCCAAGCATAGTTTGCACATAATCACTGTCTCCCAGCTCCATCTTCAACAGAAGGCACTCAGTCTGCTGCGTTTTGCTTTTATTGTTAAAAATAACTGTGTTTCTCCTACCAAGCCTTATGTTCCTGACAGTCAGATGCTCTGACACATAATGAGTCCAAGTTGAAGCTCCATCAGCTTCAGCTCTGTGGATGCAGGGTGCGACTGAGAGCTGTGGGCAGCAAAGGGCCACAGAGGACAGCAGTTCAAGATGTCACTTATGTTCTCTTTCTAAAGCACCCCAAAACCCATCCCCAAAGTAGATCTAACAAGCAGCTCTTACGCAGGCCCACAAGGGTGATATGTGCAGAGAAGAGCATGAATCCATCCGGCTGTGCCCCCGACCCCTCTTCCTGCCAGCTCTCTCTTGAAGTGACTGAGGGCAGTGTCACAGCTACTGGTCCTTCCCCAGCTCAACCCTCTGCCCAGCGCAGTGAGGGCAAGAGGCAGCCATGGCTTCTCAGGGTGCCTTTGTGCTTGGACAGAGCAGGAGCTCTGCAGCCACTCTCCTTGCGGCAGAGCACGGACAGAGCTGGCTGCCAACTCCCAATATAAAGTGTCACTTCAATTCCCAGCCTCCAGGGAAACCCAGGCCCCAAGAACAATGGACACATGCCAAACAATTGCTGTAATTCAAGGACATTTTGGCTCACCAAACTGAAGGCTTTTGGCTCCAGTCCTAAGTGCTCTGCCACTAGCCAGAAGCACTGGTAGCAGAAGTTAGGATTACTCTTTCTTGAGGAACCAACAGTTAAGCAGGCTCTAGGAGAGCTCTTCCAAAAGACGCAGGGGCTTCCTGAGACACTGCTACAGGAAAGACTTCCCCTCCAAGCCAAAAGCTCTCAGTGTGACAGGGCAGAAAGAATACAGGGGCAAAATATTTGTGAAGGAGGGTGAGGAGGGACAGGACAAGGGGCAACGGGCACAAGCTGGAACGTAGGAAGTTCCATTCAAATACGAGGAAAAAAATCTTTACGGTGAGGGCACCAGAGCCCTGGAACAGGCTGCCCAGGGAGGTTGTGGAGTCCCCTTCTCTGGAGATCTTCAAGACTGGCCTGGATGTGATCTACCTGGATTATGGATGTAATCTACCTGGACTTCAGTAAGGCCTTTGACACGATCCCTCACAACATTCTACCTGCCAAATTGGAGGGATATGGATTTGATGGGTGGATAAGGAATTGGCTGGATGGTCACATCCAGAGGGTGGTACTCGATGGCTTGAAGTCCAGATGGAGAGCAGTGACAAGTGGTGTCCCTCAAGGGTCCGTGCTGGGACCAGTACTGTTTAACATTTTTATCAATGACACAGACAGAGGGATTGAGAGCACCATCAGCAAGTTTGCAGATGACACCAAGCTGTGTGGTGTTGTCAATACACCAGAGGGACGGGATGTCATCCAGAGGGACCTGGACAGGCTGGAGAGGTGGGCCCAGGTGAACCTCATGAGGTTCAACAAAAGCAAGTGCAGGGTTCTGCACGGAACAATCCTCGCTATCAATACAGACTGGGGGATGAGGTATTAGAAAGCAGCCCTGAGGAAAGGGACTTGGGGGTGCTGATGGATGAGAAGCTGGACATGAGCAGGCAGTGGGCACTTGCAGCCCAGAAAGCCAATCACATCCTGGCCTGCATCAAAAGAAGTGTTGCTAGCAGACCCAGAGAGGTGATTCTGCCGCTTTACTCTGCTCTGGTGAGACTTCACCTGGAGCGCTGTGTGCAGGTCTGGAGCCCCCAATATAGAAAGGACATGGATCTGATGGAGAGGGTCCAGAGGAGGGCCACAAAAATGATCAGGGGGTTGGAGCACCTCTGCTACGAGGACAGGCTGAGGGAGCTGGGGTTGTTCAGCCTGGAGAAGAGGAGGCTCCGGGGAGACCTCGTAGCAGCCTTCCAGTACCTGAGGGGGACCTACAGGAAGGCTGGGGAGAGTCTGTTTACAAAGGCCTGCAGTGACAGGATGAGGGGCAATGGCTTTAAGTTGGGAAAGGGCAGATTTAGACTGGATATTAGGAACAAGTTCTTTACCATGAGGGTGATGGAACACTGGAACAGGTTGCCCAGGGAGGTAGTTGAGGCCCCTTCCCTGGAGATATTCAAGGTGAGGCTCAACGAGGCCCTGGGCAACCTGGTCTAGTTGGGGGTGTCCCTGCTGACTGCGGGGAGGCCGGAACTAGATGACCTTTGGAGGTCCCTTCCAGCCTGGACCGTTCTATGATGCAGTCCTGAGTGATGTGCTCTGGGCAATCCTGCTTTAGCAGGGGAGCTGGACTACATGATCTCTAGAGGTCCCTTCCAACTCTGGCAAATCTGTGATTCCATGATACTGAAAATTCTCAGAAGAGACAGGTAATGAGCCAGACATGTTAGGTCCCCTTTGTTCCCAGTTTCATAACTAGCTCAGCCTGAACAAGAAATCCAACCCTTATTCCCAGCTTCACTGGTTCTGCACACTAAAGTAGGATAAACCATTTGGCAGCTAGATCCCAGGGACCACGGAGACAAATGAAATAAAGCTCTTCCTAAACAAGTCTCCGCCTTCACCTCTTCCAGCGTCACAGAAGGGCATCTAGGTCAGAAGCTGCAAAATAATAGCTCCCTTCAGGCTGCACGCTGGTAATTAATACTCATCCTCAGCTGTGCTCCCTCAAAGGCACAGGCAGGCAGAACTTTTTTTTTCTTTAAAGCAATTGTTATAGATGGATTTCCTATACACACTCTCCACTGAGACCCCAACATTTTCTCACCTAAAGCAGATGAGCCAATGCTGCAGACAGGATGCATTTCACCATGAATCTAACAAAAACAGGTCCTCGGAGTTGGGAGTGGATACTCACTTTGGCTATCGATGTGCAGAGACTGTCATGTTCCAGGAAGAATTCCTCAATGGCAAGTAAGGCATTCAAGTGATCTGACGCCCGTTTTATGTAGTTCTTAAACAACGGGGTCCAGTTCTTCAACAGCTGCAGGGGAAAACACAGAAGAGTTGCTGAGCTCCGAGATGGATGTGTGCACTCACACTGTTCCTCAGCTGCGTTGCACTAAGAAACTAACCCAGGGAAGCATTTTAAGAAGCCATTCAGCTGACCACTCCATATATTTGCCCTACTCTGTCCATGAAACAGACACTATGAAGTCTCATATGCAGATAGGACGTGGTTTTACAAAGCAGCTTTGAAGATATCTGTTAGCTTTCTTGGTTTTGCCTCTCTGGATGGAATACTAGATTATCACAATAAATGGGTTTAATGGAGTCTGGTACTCAAAGAAAATCACTTCATAGCAGAACCAATAAGGAGAAGTACATAGATGCTACTCAAACCATCCACTCCCCCAACAGCAGCTCACACTTCAGTGGAACTTTCCTTCAAAGCAGACGAGCAAATAAGAAAAAAAGAGAAAAAGAGAGTGCCAGGATAATTACCAACTGGGTAGGAGTGGACAGTGCAAAACAGCCACCCCTAAAACCGAACGCAGTAAAGCGGCCCCCAAGGGCAAGTTTCACGTTTGGTGTGTGCCAACAGGCCTGTTTGGAGTCTGCTGGTGGAAGGATGAAGGGCAAGACGTTGTTACACTATTGGCTGAGCTTAGCTCTCTCCTCCAAGGCTTATTTTTTATGAAGCCTTTAGTCTAATGATTTGAGCGCTGCCTCTTCAAACAGTATTTCTGTCTGAGTTCCCCCCAGCCCTTTCACTTGCTGTACACATCTGGAAAGCAAGCAGCAAGGAAAGCTCTGCACAGCTGCACAGATTGACCCGAATCCGGGACAGGAGGTCATAAAGATACTTAGCACCCCGTCCATACCAATTTTAAAAGGTACCAGAACTAGGATAAGATACAAAAATTCCTCATTGGCCATATCATGACGAGACCATCCTACAAAAACATTGAAGGAAATTAAATCAGAGTTCCACATCTTTTTAAATTGATTAATTCCACAGCAGGCATTCCTGCAGCTACACCCCTGGTGTGCCCATACAGATATACTGTTCTGCTGCACCTTCACTGGTGTCTCCTACAGAACACATCTGGTGTGTTTTGAAGGGAAACAGGCAATTCTCAGGGGCTTGCGGCGTGATGAAGAAGCTCTGAGTCACCTACATTGAAGGTCTTAATCAGCAATACATTCAGGACAATCGTTAATGTGCAGTAGCCCTGCCAGCGGGAGAGCTCCAGGACAGTGGAGCTGGAAGCCAGGCTGGCATGGAGGACAGAAGGCAGCCTGTACAAGGGAACAGTGCCCAGCTCCCCCATGGCACCACACTCCATCACCTCCTCAGACACGTTGGCTGTGACACCCTGATGGAATCTGCACAACTTGAGCATAAACAAAGGAGGGGACTAGTACAAACAAACTAATCTGTATAGCAGTACATCGAGTGGCTCAAGGATCAACAGCAACAGCACTGAATGGTCCTAATCATCATGGTATCTCAACAAAAAACGAGGTTGCATGGTATACTTCCAGGAAGTATTTTAGCCTTTAGCAAAATGCATAATCCTAAATATTCTTCCCTCCTCTACAACCACCTCCTGCATTTTTATTATCCTTTGGAATTCTTCACCTTAAATGTAGTAAAGCTAATAGCAAGTTCCTTCCAGGCTAAGAAATATTTTGTAGTATCTTTCTGTTAACGCCTTTAAATGATAAGCGGGCACAACTCTAACCAGAAGCTACTGAGCTCCTGAAAGCAAGTAATTTACAAAGAATAGAGCACCATAAACACTCACCACCCCAGGACTCAATCGAATATGCCTATTGCTGGGAAAGAAGAAAAAAATACACCATCTCAGTTCGAGACCATGCTCTGTACTGAAACTGGTGTTACTGGGGAGACCAGGGCTCAGCCCCACGGAGCCCCTGCCAAAACCAGCTTGTGCCACCAGAGGGGCTGTCTGGGGAGCTTCATCAAAATCTAACCTGGAGAATTAGAGGATTGCAATTATTTTGGATTGAATAAAAGACTGAAAAATGTGAAAAGATACCTGACAAAGGGCCCTGTGGACATAACTTTCCAGGCTTTGACTCCACCTGCGTAAACCCTCAATCTACAGTCTGGAGAAAGCAATCAAATTCCTCTAACAAGTCTATTCATTTTACATCAGATCTGATCAGTGACGCTGTATCAACTTCAAAGAGGTTTGTAATCCACTTTTCTTTTGTCAGAAGGACAGTCTCGACACCAGGCCTATTTTACTCCTGCCTCTAGCACAGAACACCATCATGAAGCCCATGCAAAGCACCAGCGACAAAGCTGTAATTCCAACCTGTTACCCCATAAAAGCATCAGTGATGATCACCATATACTGCTCCAGTGAAAGCAGAGATCCATTTGGTCCCTGAATAAGTGGTCCCACGGCATTACAAAGGAATCAGGCTCCCCAGCAGAAGCCTGAGGAGGTGCCATCACACACGCCGGCTGATGAGCAGCAGGTAAGACACTGCCCAGCTCAGCGCAGTGAACTGCTGTATTGCCTCCCCCAGCTCCCTGGAGACATCCTCACCCACACAGCCTTGTTTGATGCTGCTTCAGTGACACCAGAAGCTCAGCCTCTGGTTTTCTGTACCTTCTCTGCTTTACAACTTGTGCACGAGCTTAACGAGGTACCTGACATACATCAAACTGGGTAACTCTATTGCTCAAGCCTCCATATTTCATCTGAAAAATACCCATGGGCATATCCTTTCCCGAATGCTTGTTTCCTAAAATTGCTGCAACACTTAAGAGCTCCGCGCTCAGGGGCCAGCACTTCACAGCACATACTGTGGTTTCAAGTCAAACCAGACATCATAACTATGGCATTTCCACAATTTTGCCTCCTGAGGTGTCTGGGACTGCTCTACAATCACTCTTACACAGACAACCCATCTTCCTTCAGCATCTTGGAGTGCTGCATCCTGCTGTGGAGTCCTCAGCACAGGAGACACATGGACCTGTTGGAGCAGGTCCAGAGGAGGCCACAAAAACAATCAGGGGGCTGGAGCACCTTCCCTGTGGGGACAGGCTGAGAGTTGAGGGTGTTCAGCCTGGAGGCTCAGGGAGATCTTATTGTTGCCTTTCTGTACGTAAAAGGGGCTTATAAGAAAGATGGGGACAAACTTTTTATCAGGGCTTGTTGCAATAGGACAGGGGGCAACTAAAAAAGGGTAGATTTAGATTAGATACAAGGAAGAATTTTTATTTTTTTTTTTTTTTTTACAATGATGGTGGTGAAACACTGGCCCAGGTTGCCCAGAGAGGTGGTAAATGCCTGAACATTACATTTAGAATATTATCACGTCTCAATAAAGGTGAGTTGATTTGGTGTCTCTGCTGTCAAACACGAGCATCAGCTTTCCTATGACGAAATATATACGCACAAAGTTACACAGAAGTGAGCCCTTCATGTGCTTCCACTGTCTTTAGCTTTTAAGGGGTTTGGGACAATTACACAAAACATTATGCATTTATACAGTATCCTTTATCCCAGACTAGAAGCTCCTCTGACTGAGTCCTACAGTGAAGTTCTCCTGTCCTACTCACACTAGACTTGGAGTCCAATCTAGGAGACACACAGAGATGCCACATCATAGCTTGAAAAAAAGCCCCACAACCTACACAGCTACCAACTCCACACAACCTGCTCTCCAGATGTACCCCTTCGCACTCAGAGGCTAACACTGCTCTAGTGTTCTCTTCAGTCCTCCTCCCGCAATTCTCTTTTTCTAGGACAAGACATGCTGTTCAAGAAAACAGTCTGGAAAAAATGAACAATAGGGAGCAGAATGTAAACAGAGCGAACAGCAAAATCTCACCAAGCCATCTGATGAACAGTTCACATGGATGTTTCCTACAGAAGGCATCTCCATGCGTCCAGGAGATAAATTAAGTGCCATGCTTACACCTACATAAATAATAATTAGTTTTCCATCCTTCCCCATCAATTGATAGCACATACTACCTCAGAGAAAGGATTACGAAGATGTCTAGTGGTTATCTTTAGCTCCATCTCCTAAAAAAATTAAACTAGCCTTTCCCAAACATGTGTCAGATCCATTCATACTGAAAGAGCACCTTCGGAACTCGTAGAGTTTGCAACCTCATTTACATAAACAGGCTATAGCAAAGAGGCAAAAGAGACAGCGGCTTCAGCTTGGATCAACAAAATCATTAAGATAAGAATGCCTACTTTTTAAAGCAGATTCTACCCTATTTTGTCTCCCTTAAGCAAGGAAACGGAAATTGCTCTCACCCAATTACATACCCCACCTCTTTAGAGACACAACAGAACTTTGTATCTTTGTTCAAAGACAACAATATCATGTCTTTGGATTGGGCTATGAAAAAAAATGTCACCGATTACAGTACGCAGACAAGTAAGACCTTGGAAAGGATCCCACTGGGAGAGGAGCACACTCTGCTGCCCCAGGGACAGGGCTTATGATGGACTGGAACCAGGTTCCTGGGACACAGGCTTGTAAAGATATCTCTAACAGCCCCTCGCCTTTCTCTTCTACCAGTGATGCGCTCCTACTACCACACACGGGGGACAGAAACAAGCACAGGCACTGACGCAGAGCTCCCCACACCTACAGTCTCACTGAGATCTGTTGAGCAGGTTCAATAGTTGCAGTTCACTTTTACAGAAGACAAAGAGGCTCACAAACTCAAGAAGTTCAAGTGGCTTCAGGCTTAACCAAAAAGACTTCTTAGCCAGGAACGACCTGGGCACCCAGACAGACTCCTACATACTAGGAGAGAAGTTCATAAAAAGAGTCAAATGGAGCAGAACTCACAGGGAGTAACGCTGAGAAATAGTTCTGGGAGTCCAGGTTTGCATCCAGCTGCTGCAGTGGGAACTCCAGGATAACTTTACTGAGCACCTGCATCATCTCCTTCAGGCCAATGTTATATGCATACCTGCAAGGAAAAAGGCAAAAAACTCCAACATTTCACACTATCTGATCTCTGCAGACTGTGGCTCTACACAGAGGCACAGCAGAAAATTTTATTTTCATCTTCCAGACTTGTTTTTCACTTGTTTGTTTGTTTTTCCAAATATTCAGGCAATAAAACCACCTTGCATTGCATCAGGCCCTGCATATGGCCACAAATCCTGAAAAACTGGAACAAGCTGCTTCAGGGACAGCACCCTCACATTTACTAGAATGCTGCAGGAATATCCTTGCACAAAAGAAGGGAAGCAGGCTTGTATTTGAGAAATACAAGGTAAAAGGCACTCTGATTATGTGTTCTAGAGTTGGTGCTGTAAAAACAGAGGAGAAGCGACACTGCAGTGCAGCCCCAGCTGCAGGCAGCTGGCCGAATGCTGAAATGCGGAGAGCAGCAGCCCCTGCATGAACTTAGTCTGTGCCAAGAATGGGCTCGCTCCCCTCAGCCCACAGCTACTTAACAGCAATTCAATCTCCTGTTACAGAACTGGGGCAGGAAAAGCCTGAGCACTGAGGACGCTGTAGATGCACCTGGCGCTCTCCATCAGCTCCTGTCGTCATTCAGTCATGATCTCTAATCTGCATTTCTCATGCTCTATACTGATAAAATTAATGCTTAACAATCAAACATGGGTATTCACATGGTTTCGCCCCTTCTTTCGAGATCCACTGTCAAACCCCACGGTTCAGCATAAGGGACAGCATCTATAAGGGAACACTCACTTGAGGGAGTTGATTTCCAGGACCAGGTTGTCACAGGAAATGTTTTCCTCCTCACCCCTCTGCAATGTACCCAGAACCTCATTCTGGAAAACTGACAAAAGGAAGGACAGGTAGTTAGACATGAGAGGGGAAAGCACAGATTCTTCAAACTGCTCATTACTGAAGAAACTATGCTCTTAACAGAGGAAGCATTCTGACTCAGATGTCTATTTGTTCTCTATAAGGTGGCATAAACCCGCATCAACTACACTTATAAATCATGGAATATAATTCAAAGATGACCTACTAGATATCATTGATCTATCCACACAAACCAGTACAACGCTATTACCTCTGCAACCTTTTAGAGCAGAGTTTCTATTATATTTTCACAATCCAGCCTTTCCTGTTCAAACCTCATCTTCCCCTGACTAAAGATATGAATCCAAACCAAAATTTATTGGTTTAATTTCCTTCGGGGAGATATATTAATGTGAAAAAGTCTTTTTTTTTTTGTTTTTAAATCCGGCTTGAACCCCTTTCAAATCCAGGTAAGCTTAACACAAAACAGAAAACCCAAACATTATCTGCCAAGAGAGGCAGCTCCTACAAGGACATTTAATTCTCCAGCACGATTACATCAGTAAGCTGTCCACACAGGGAAACTACTGGATCTTTACACAATCTCTACTTTACTGAGAGGGTGGTCAGGCACTGGAACAGCCTGCCCAGGGAGGTGGTGGAGTCGCCATCCCTGGGGTATTTAAGAAACGTGTAGACATGGCACTGCAGGGCATGCTCTAGTGCCCGGGACTGTTGGTTTGTGTCTGTTTGTGGGTGGGTGTGGTGTGTGGGGGGGGGTTTGTTTGGGTTTTTTTTTTTTGTGATTGGACTTGATGATCTCAAAGGTCCCTTCCAACCATGAATATTCTGTGATCCCTGAGTTTAGGCAATGACACTGCCATTTACACAGACAATTCAGGGAGGTTGCATTTATGAAGGTCCAGTGATCAGGGGTGAGAAAGATGGAGGATCTCCATCTAGCCTCTCATCCTCAGCTGCCTTGGGTTAACACAACAGGAATACAGGGAATATTAAAAAACTCTGCAGAAGATGCAGGAAGTGAGCTCAGGAAACAAACATATTACAGACATCCACAAGTTTTCCAGTATACCTAGAGAAAGCAGCACAAATCTCACACTCGCTGCATTAGCCACAGACTAACCATACTTCATAACAGTCCATCTCTCACCTTTAATGTCATCGAGCTGAGGGGATGCTGCCCGACTGTCTGGCTCCTCAGAGCCCATGCTCAGGTCGCTGTCGGACTCGCTCTCTTCCTCTGAATGCAAAGCTGGGCCTGACGAAGAAGAGCAGACACAATATTCAACACTCAGAAGTTGCTATCACATGCATGAGGAACCAGGTGTCTCAGGTACTTCCCAACCAAGCCAGAAACTATCTGTCCTGCAACGACACTTCTACTTACAGGTCCAGAAGATTAGATTTGCTGCAGAGGGAATGCCACAGCTGACACTAGGATAATGGGACTTTTTTACGAGTCTGCATGCAGACAACAAAGGACAGGGACAGAAGCAAACACAGTTTGCAGCCTGCTGACTCATGACCGAGCAATGTCAGCAGACGCTGTCTCTAGCAGAAGAAAGCCAGCAGTGCCCAGAATAGCCAAAGCACATTCCCTCTAAGGAATAAGGTATCCACTAGTGTGCCATTCACAGCACAGACAGCTGACAGACAGCGCAAGTCAAAGTTGTAATAAACATCTTCCACACAGCACAGGGAGAGAGAGAATCTGGTCCACCACCTGCTTTCACCTTTCCCTTCCCTCCACACACACATTAGCTGGAGCCAGTCTGCTTCACAAAGCCCAGGTCTTGCTCTAGGCACAGTTATCAGCATCCCGCTCAGCCAGTTTCCCTGACACAGGTCTGTCTGTCCATCCCCAGGTGACTACATTGAACTGTTCCTCACCCCATAAGCTTTGTCTCTGCTCTTCTTCATCCTCTTCATTCTTGTCATCTGCTTTCCAGACATAGCCTCTGCCCTCTGAGCCTACATCCTTTTTATTGTAACCTGAAAAAGACACAGCGGTTAGGAGGCAGATGCACTGGATATGCTCACAGGCAAGCCTGAGATATTCTACCAATAGACTGGTATAACCTGCATATTACTGCCCCTAAATATTCTTCATAAAGAGGGAGCTGGAATTCCTACAGATGCATATGGATTTCAGCTTTCATCTTTTCACTTGCCTTGACAAGTGACCAACTTAATTCTCCCTACAGCAGCGACGTTTAGCTGACCAAGTTTAGATCCCTCACAAACACAGACTGGTAGAAACGCAGTGTTTCACAAGGACACAGTCCAGGTATGAGGACACAGATCTTGCCACCTGCCTTGAACTCAACATCTCTTCGACTTCAGCTTATTGTCTCCTACAAGGCTCCTACTCTAAGAAAAATGGAAAACAGCTGAGTCTCCAAATATTTTAATACTGGGGTACTGAGATACATTTCACTGTTCGACTTGAGCCGAACATCCTTGCTTGCCCTACTGAAAACACATGTGGTCAAAGCTGAATGCAGCACTGAGCTCCAGCCTGGCACTGCACAGCCTAGAACAGGCAAGGGAAATGCCCCTAAAAGATCATGGAAGGTGGAGCCCAGTTAGGTGCCCCTCTGATTGTTGGTCCGGGAGGGGTTCTCACAAGCCCCCGACGTAGCCTGAGTGCACGGAGCCAGAGACTCTCATACCTTTCAGTTTCACTTTGCTCTCCTCCTTGTTCACACCAGAATCATCACTGAACTGGTCATCATCCTCTTCCTCCTCATCTGGTGGGTGCAGAGAGATCACCGTGCCCTCAGAAAGAGTGATGCCAGGACCTACTACTACCTGAAAATATGTGGAACATATCTTAATGAAGAAACACCCTGATTGCCCCATTGGACCTCCACCAGCAGGGACAAGAGCTGCTCCAGACAACCTGTAGTCTAACAGATATAACTGAAGACATCAGCACTGACATCACATGCCATGCTGCCCCAGCCAAACAAAAGGAAGAAAAAGGTGGGAGCAGTAGTGTATCCCCACCTCTGCAAAGAGGCTTGGAGCAGTCCTGTATTCTGGTACAGTCTAGTGCAAGGCTAGTAACCCCCCCCAGAAAGGCAGGAAGCAGAACACACATAACTACAGCTCACCTGAGAAGAGAGGACACAATGGGGCTTTAGCTTTACTTTCTCCTTCACTTCAGCTTCATCGCAGATAACAGAATGGCAGATCTCCACGTTATCTGCTATGTGTACTCTGTCCCAGAGAAAAGCTCCGTCCAAAGTTACTTCATCACCTGTTATACATCACCAAGCACAAATATGTTGAGCAAGGCAGTTTGCTGCCCTTCCACGCTGCTGAGTCCACTAGAAAGCATCTTACTGAATCCCACTGCCCTTGATGCACGATGGATGTTAGATGAAAGGTGAAAATTGGCCTTAGAGGCCTGCAATCACTTCTTACCCAAAGCTAAAAGACGAGTTTGTTCTCTACAGAGACTTAACAAGCTGACTAACAAATGACATCTTGGTTTTGCACAAATACAGGGAAATCACAAAAAATAACACCCAGCCAAGGCTAGGAAGGAGTCAGCCCAGACAGCTCACACAAACAGGGACAGACATCCCTCATTCGAAGGATGTTGGTGGGAGATAACTCTAGATCAGTAAAAGTGTGCATTCTCTACTGCTGAAACAACCTATTTACATGAAGTGCCTTCCACCTTCTAACATCATTACGGCACCCTGAAAACTTTACTCTAGTTCCTCTGGTGGATGACCAAACCTTTCTCCCCATTCCAATTTAATCAGTACTCACCTATCATCCTCTTTCGGAGCCAAATACCCTTTAAAAACTCAATCCCAACAACCCGTGCCCTTGCCTGGCATGTCCCCCGTTCCCGCACTCACCTATCCTGCAGTTCTGCCCGATAACGCTGTTGGTTATGGAGCAGTTGCTGCCGATGACTGTTCCCTGCCCAATGAGCACATTTTCCTCCAGCACGCTGCCGTGGCCAAGGCTAACATCCACCCCTCGGTAAATGTTGTGTTTAGAATGGGTGTAACTCTGATTCTTGTCATCAGTGAAGTTCATCTCTGGAGTCAGAGGATAAACCCAGCGCCGGATGATGTCGGAGCACACAGCTTCGTACATTAGCAGGTTGCATATATGGGCACCATACTCTTCTGTCGTTACGTGCATATGGATCTGGTTTCCCAGGACCTGCGAGACCGGCAGGAGCATGTCAGAAGATTCTCTAATGCAAGGTAATAGGATCTCCCCTGTAATAACCCTCTCCTCACCTCCTCATTCACCAACAGACCACGCACAAAGTCATCCCGTGTCTGGTAGTCAAAATTGTCTGTGAACAGCTCAGCCACCTGCCAGGAATAAAACATAAGGCAATAACAAAGTTAGCAGAAAATACTGCCAGGAAGCCAGATCATTAATAGCTGTTCACTAGTTCTCAGAGAGACGGGTTATACGGTGCAGGAGAGTGATGCTCTTGTGTTGAGTAAAGCTTTGATTCCTTCGGCTAGGAGTGCTGACTTTCCCATCTCCTCCTCCTAATGGAGACTATGAGCAGATTTTGGCTTTCATAAGGGGAAAACATTGCTTTAGCACTTCCAAGCCAACCACCCAGCCTCACTCTGTAGTTTCACTCACAAAGGCAGGCTGTAGACCAGCTTTTTCAGATGTGGAAGAGATGTTAGTGAGCCTAGGCTGGAATAACCCTGAATGTTACCCTAACCAGCTTGCAGGTAGTGATACTTTTCCATAGCACAGCCATCACCTCCGCTCCACAGGTATTACCGTACTTAAAGTGAAATCGCTTATTTTCCAGAATAGTTTAATCCTGTGCCAAATCAGCCAGCCTACTGATGCATCCACTGTCTAGTTCTGCCCGGGCTCGAGCAATGGATGTCAGGCATAGACTGAGCACCATAAAGTCCGCAGAGCAGCAACACATCATCACCCAGGCTCTCGGCTGCCACTTGGCCCAACTGGAAGTTCTGATTGCCAAACCTAGTACGCTCAGGCCACATGCACCTCCTGCACACCATCAGGACAAGTGGATCAATGCAGATTGAATTTTGGACCCTCAGAAGGGCAGAGCTCACCTGTGGAGAGCAGATGCTGATATGACAATCCAGCAAGTCATGGCGCACCTCAACGTTCTCAATAGAGTTCTGGAACAGACTCTGAAAGAGGAGAAAATCCAGATGATCTGAGTGCCTCGCACAGTACCGAATCCCAAAAGCCTATAAGCCAGAGTTACTTTCCATCACCTGCTCCTCCCAAAGAAGCAGCAAGCACAGCTCCCCAGTCCTCGCTCAAGGAGGACCCCTCCTCGGGGTGGGCTGCTTCACCACCACAGCCCTTTTCCACATGTCAGGTCCCAGACGCACCATTGGAAAGCGGAAGCGTTTCAGCCCCTGGGTTCTCTGGTAGTGAAGGACACGGTTTGTGGCACTGTCCATGGCAATAACAATGTCATCTTCTTTGCACCTGGCATGATGACCAGGGGAGGACTCCTTGAATATCATCGTCATCACAGAAACATTCTTTTCCATCTTACGACGCAACCTGAAAAAGGAGGGCAGAACTTTAAGATCACTCTTCAGACAGTTAGAGCGCAGAGTCTCAGCGCACCAGGCCAGCACACACTCTTCCAGCACCTACTTGTGCTCTTCTAGGGCTTTGGATATATTGAAATTGGACACCACATCTCCAGTGACAAGAATGAAGTCAGAACGAACAAGGGACTTGGCATCAACATCTCGTAGCACATCACCAAGGGAGCGGTACAGGTCAGAAGTCACAAAGCGCACTGTGTTAGGAGAAGTGTGGCGGCACCACTTGGATTTTCTGGAAGGAGAAGAACACATCAGGAAGGCATAAAGAGGATATTCATATAGAGAACTCCCTAGGACACAGGGCCCCAGTGCTCGCCACACACATAAGTGAATGCAAGGAGAACCCTGTTACAACGAGCCCACTATCGACAGCTGAGGTGTGCTCATTTGCACACAGCTGAGGAACTGAAGAGGGTTAGACTTTGAGACCGAAGCTTGTGGAAACCCAACTCCACTGTGAGATGAGTTTTGACAAAGGAGAAGGAAAAGTTACACACAACCCAAACTTTTTTTTCCTCAGAAAGCAGTACCTCAGGCAGGGAAAAGACTGCATGCCTCCCTTTAGCTTGGAAACACACAGCATGCAGAGGCAAAGATGCTGTCTGAGCAAGCTGTTTCCATGTGCTGCACGACATACCAAGACAGGGCGTAATGCCATGGGTGTTACTCTAATTTACATGGCTACCCAGGAAACCCCTGATTTTAGACAAGAAAAGTTAAATGCCAATACAAATGCAGTCCCAAAACACTCAACCCTTTAAATCCATTCCTTTACAGGAGGAATGATCTTTTTCTGAGATGTGTTAGGAGACTTCTCTTGAAAGGGAAATCTCTAGCACATGGCTTTCATCAGAAGGATCAGTGAGACCTTTGAGGCTTGCTGGAGGATAGAAGAATCCTTTCCATGACAAAGCTAAAACGAAGAGATTCTTACTGTAAATGGTCTTTTATCTCAGCTGACTTCCAACAGCAGAAAACAAAGGTTTCTTCCACTCCAGTTGCTGTTAGGAACTCCAAGGTATAGTCAATCATGGCCACATTTGCCATAGGTAAGAGAGCCTAAAAACAAAAAAGACAGACAGCTGAACAAACACTTTGTACCTCAACATCAGCAACAATCAGCAACTTGGGAACTTATCATCGGTGGCACCATGAAAAAAAAAAAAAACCAAACACAAATAACTGCTCTATCTCCTTTTATCAAAAATTTTCAAAGTTGATTTAAACAGTAAGACCTGGTTTCTGATCTTCTATCAGGCTAGATCCTCACTTCGGAGAAAAAAAGCATAAAAGGAATTAAGTTATCGCACATAAAACTCTTCAAGATAACTCAAAAAAGTGACAGAGACTTAAAAAAAATAATCCCAGAGTGCTGATTCCCTGACTCAGGCTTTAACTGCTACAGGAAAAACCTGACAGACATGAATGATGAAGCCACAGGAATATAAGTGTCCAGAATTAAAGAGCAGGGAAAAACCCCAACTATCTAAAGCGAGCACCTTCTTGAGACTCAAGCCACACTTTTCAATGAAGTTACTGATTCACAACAGAGTCATCTCATATTTTTTTAATTCATTTTTGGGGATATTTTATTTCAGGCCTGAACTCACATGTATAATTATGACCACCAAACACATTTAATGAGCAAATGAAGTAACATAATTATTCAGACCTACATTCTGTAGAAGCGCTCTTTCCTTTAACCTATAGCCTTCTGATCTGGATAATTAAAGTGCTTTCTCCCTCCATTTTTCCAGCCACATTCTTTTAGCCATTACCGCTGGCAAAGACAAAGGTTTTGCTCTTTATCAGAAAGAAGCCTGCCCAAACCCGCTGCCGCTCTGGCACCAGCAACAGATGGAGAGCCATCAGGGCGGTTTGCCTCACCATATGGAAAAGCAAACAGCACCAAGGCAGCAGTGCGATCCCCACTGCCCCTCCAGCGGGGGATATAGACTCCCAGCGAATAGAGCTAGTCAGAGGCTTCCACAGCGCGGGGGACGGCGGGACAAGCCGCGGCGGCGGGGGGCCGCCCGAGCCCCGGGCGGAGGCGGGGGCCCGCAGCTCCCCGGGACCTGCCGGCAGCAACCGGGGGAGGCCTCACCTCCTCCCGACCCAGCCCCAGGTTCTCACGGTGGGGCACGGCGCGACCGCGGGCCCGACCATCCCTGCCAGCGAACACTCGGCCTTTCGCCAGAGGCCTGCCCGCTCCGGCCCCCAAGGGACGGGGGAGACCGGGACGGGCGGCTCCGGAGGAACCGGCCCGGGGGAGGCGGCAGTAGGCGGGGGGGGGGGATTTCTCACCCGCGGCCGGTCTTTGGAGATAGGGAAGAAGCGGCGGTTGAAGCTGTCGGCGACCAGCACAGCCTGGAGCGGCGGCGGCGGCTCCTCCTGCGAATCAGTCCCGCGGGCCGCCCCCGCGCCGGCCCCACGCCTCGCCGCGCCGCGAGCCGCCATCTCCTCACGCTGCCTCGGCTCCCCCCTTCCGCTTCCGGGGCCGCGCCGGAAGCGGCGACGGGAGCTCGGCGGGGACAGAAGAGCGCGGGGCGCGTTCACGGGCCGGTGGGAACCCTCGTCGCCCCGGTTTGGTGGAACCCGGCACCGGAGAGCGGGACGGGTCCTGCTGGGGCTCGCTCCCTCTGAACGAACCTCGAAGAACGCGGAGCCCTTCAGGACTCACACCTTCTACTGGGGAGCGGCCCCCAGGCCCCCCAGACCCTGAGGGAACTCCGGGAGCCCACCCAGAGATGCCTCCAGAGTGAGGGGAGGAAAGAAGACGTGGTTTCTGGGTGCGGGAGCGTTTGTCTTTCTCCCAGCTTGGCGAAGCAGCTCCGGTTTGGGTGCTGCAGGTGATGTGTCTGCCTGTGCCCTCGGCCGGGCCTGGTGGTTCCTCCGAACGTGCGTCAACATTGGCCTGGCCCTCAGAAGGGGATCAGCCACTGACAGGCCTCGGTGCAGGAAGCGTGTCCTCGGCTGGGTCCCTCCTCTGCTGCCCAGCACAGCCAGCTCGGTTTTTTCAGCAAGATAAAACTCTGTGCTCACCCCTGCCATCAAAGCCAGAGCAAGGCAGAGGTGTTTCCCCGGGGAGCTCCTACAGCCCAGCAGCAGGAGGGCCCGATCCTGCGCCGGCAGTTGCAGGACCTAGTGCTGGCTGCCCTGCTGCGGAGACAGGCGTTCGATGACCCTGCTCCGTCTCCTCACCAGTCTCTCTTGGATTCTTGTTTTCTCCCCGCAAGCTGCCCTGCTGTGTCTCCATGCTTCAGTCCTTGCTGCTCTCGTCTGCCAGCAACCACGTGTCTGCCTGCTGACTGACCCACAGAGGCCCAAGGAGTGGACACACAGCTCAGCTGCCATCCCAGAAAGGAACTCGGGGTACTTGCACCTCCCCTTCCAAGGCAGGGCCCTTCCCCAGGGTGGGAGGTAGCACACGCTCATTGGCCCAAGGCACACAGATTGGCCTTTCCCTCCTGGTGATGGGGGAAATTAAGGGAGGCACAACTCAATCACAGACCTACAGCACTGTCCTAGTGTCGCGGGCAGCCTGTGCAGCCCCCATGGCAATGCTGAGGGGGTTTTGCTGGGTTGTGAGTGGGAGAAGAGTGTAATGTGCAACATGCAGCATCCCTTTTGATCAGCTGAATTGCCAGTTCAGGACTGACTTAGTAGAAAACAACTCTCCTCTGTCTTCTGAAGGACTATGCAGCATTGGGTATTCCCTGAAATTTCCCTTATCAGTTAAAGTGTGCAGGCATTGCCTACGTGGTGCCATCTGTGCCCAGTAACTTGTGACTGAGCCCTTGCTGTGCCACACCTTGTGGCTGAGTTGCTTGACCTTAGCTAGTGGTTTGGAAAACAGCAGCAAGGATGGACACAGTGAGAAAATAGAAATGAGCTGCCCTAGGGAAATAAATCATCCCTATCCTTTTCAAAAATAGGTATCCGCATACCCTTGGGAATCCTGTTGCCTCAGCAAGGCAGCTAACCCCGGAACAAAAGCTCCCAGATGGTTTCAGCCCGGGGGTTACAGCTTGAGGAATGATCCAAGAGGTAGATTTGTCATTGCCTGAGGGCAGGACAGTATTTTCCTTCCTGCCTACATAGCACTAAGTGCATAAACAGCACCAGAAATCAGGTCTGATCCAGCCTGCACAGCCACTGCCCGTGTCGAGACTGGGCACACAGGGCTCGACAGAATAACCAGCAGATTATCTGGCTAATTACATCCTGTTTTCCCCAAATGAGGTGAGTTTCCAAGACAGTGCCCTGGTAAATTGGCAGGAGTGGGGGAAGACAGATCAAGGTAATTGCTGATGAACTGAACTCAAAATCAGCCTGATAAATATTCTTCAGGCTTTGAGACACATTTGCCTTTGGTTTCATTGGGAACTTGCAGACCGGTAGCACCCAGGCCAAACATTTTCTGAAAGCAATATAGTTCCAGGAGAACTTTTAAAATTGAAATTAGCTCAATGAAATTGAAATGAGGCTGGATGGGGTTAGACTGGAGGTCCATCAAACCCAGTACCCCACAGGGGAAACCCATAGACTGTGGGGCTTTTTCTTACTCCCTCATCCTTGAATAGCCCTGGACACAGCATCATGGGGCAGCATCCACCAGCTCTGGGAATGATGAGCCTGGTGGAAATACTCTGCTTTCTGAGACATCCTCCCAGTCCCTGTGCATACATTTTTAACCCTTCTCTCTTTTCCATTTGTTGTCCTTTCTGAGCATTTGGTCGCTCCCTGTCTTTTCCCTCTGCCTAGAGGATGGCCAAAAGGCATTGCTAAGCCTTGACAGGCAACTCCAGATTTGGTCCTATTTTAGATGGCTTTGGGGCTCCATATTCTCAGGGCTGAGTGAGACCTGTGTCAGGGGTCCCCAGGGCAGTAAGACTTGCAAAGAGGAGGATCACAGGAGGTCTGCATGGAGGGAAGATGTACCTAGCACGAGGTTGATTTCCCCTCATATGTCCTGCCTGGTGGCCAGCAGCTCTGATGCCCTTGGAGCATCCTTGGGTGCCTCAGCAGAGCTATGGATGTGTGCCATCTCAACTCCAGGTTAGGGATGCAACAAGTGCCTAAACTAAGCTCTTCCTGGGCCATGCCAAGCTAGCAGGGAGCCTGGTTTGGTTGGAGCTATCCCCACACAGTGTCAGAGGTGGCAGGGGCCGGCCGTGAACCCTGGTACAGGGTGTGTGGGATCAGGGGACTGTCCTGACCTTACCCAGGATGGCTGATGCTCACTTGGCAGGTGTAGAGAGGGGTCTGTCTGCCCCCAGCACCCTTGGAGGAGCTCCTGCCCCTAGGATAAGTGATGGGCAACAGCCAGGATGTGCTTAGGTTGTCCAGCTCTCCTGCACGCCTGAATGGCTCTGTCTGACACAAGGCTTACCAGAGCACCAAAACAAGTCCTGTAGGTAAAAAGAAAATGCAGACCACGAGTAAGTCACCAAACGTGAAAGGCAGACAGACTCTGCATCCCAACCCTTTCGCCTCATGCTTCCCTCCCGTGCTCTGGGCTCTGGCCAAGCTGACAGCAGGGATACTGACTCACAGGCTATTCCTCCCCTCTTTGCTCATTTGGGCCTCTTTGTGCTTCTCAGCAGAGGGCTTCTGCCAGATGAACTGCTGGGCTTCCTCCGCTCTCTGCATCCCGCTGCTTCTGGGTTGGCAGCCTCGAGAAGGGGATCCAAAGACTCAAGGCCATCCTGTCTGCACCCCCCTAGGTTTCCACCCACCCTGTGGTGCTGCTTACAGAGCTCCCTGGTGGCCCTTTCCGCCAGTGAGATGCTGGGCACAGCATCACTCACTGGCTAACAGGGAAGATGCGTTGCTGCTGCCCAAGCTCTGGGCTGCACCGCGTTTCGTGTTGCCCCCATGCCAGGCAGGATGTGCAACAAGAGGCAGTGGCTGCACCAGCACCTCCCAGAATACGGAGACGGGGCGGGGGGAGCACCTTGCGAGGAGCTGAGCGTTCACGGTGAGCAGAGCGCAGCAGGGGTTGCTGATGGGGGATGCTCATGCCGTGCCGCTGGGTACCATGCAGGTATGCCAAGCTGAGCAGGCTCCCCATGGGTGGTGCAGGTCTCCCTGCAGGGGCAGGGGACAGCAGAAGTGCCCCACTCCTTAGAGAAAGGACGTGCAGCTGACAATCTATCTGCCACTGACCAGCTCTGCCTGCAGCTCGGGAATCTAAAATGAAAGGAGAGTCAGGAAAAGCACAGCAAAGTCCCAGAGTAAGCATCTCTCTAATTTACTTCTTCCCCCGGGCTTTTTCTGGTCCCAGGCTCTCTCCTCACAGGTACAGGCTGGGCTGTAGGCTATGTTGCCCTGGATATTTCAGCTCAGTTTCCAGCCCTTTACAAGCCTTGCTCTAGTTTCTCCCCCTTGCAATGGTTTTGCTCTCTCCCCACAGCTTCAGCAAGCAGCAGCTACTTCCAGACTCCTTAGGTAGCTCTTGGATGAAGCCTGTGCAAGGGGATGCATCTTTCAGGACACTGTTTCCATCATCCCTCACCTGCTGCTCTCCTGAGGAGAAACACCAGCCCCAGAGCAATGGTGCTGACGTCCAGCTAACAGACATGATCTCACCACGGTGCGGATGCAGGGGCATGGCTGTGCTGTTCCACTGCTTCGCTGCTCACGCTCTGGCTCTATCCTTTGCTGATGCATCTCTCTGGTCACTTTCAGAGGCTGATGAGGCTGTAGGCATGGCAGGCACAGGTTCCTCAGCGAGGACACCCTACCCAGCCGTGGGAAATGAGTCAGCAGCCATCTGGGCTTGGCACTTGCTCCAGCCCTGGGGACAGCAGCCTCTGGAGGCAGCCACCCCACATGACCCCAGAGGCCTCTCGAGTCTGAGGAGCGAAACACATTTCCCATGGGATACGGTGCTGAAGCTGTCACGGGAACCAGCGCTCTCGGTCACGTGAGGTCACGTGAGGTCACGCGCTCCCGGTCACCCTGAGCAAGGCTCCTGAGTCTGCAGACTAATGCTGCCCCTGCCCTTTCTATATTCCTTATTCACACACAACTTTTTGCACCACTGCTACACTGGTGACGCCTCCTCCCCTGGGGTCCCTGGCCTCCAAAGCCTACCTTCATCCAGGGTTTGCCCCCAGCTTTGTGCTCCCGTTTGGCTCTGCACTGAGCCACATGAAATGAGGTGTCAGCCCCCAAGCAGGTCAGATCCTTTTCCCCTGTTCAGGGGTGCAGAAGGAGGGAGGTAACAGAGCTGCCTCCTCTTTTCCCTGCTAACCTTTTTCCAGCTTTGATCCATGTGGATTCCTGTAGCAGGAGAAGCTGGGAACAGCCCTTCCCAAGCAGGTAGGGTAGCTCAGAGAGACTCACAGTGCAGTAACAGACATACCTAGGAAGGGATGCTTGGGCTGAGCCAGAGAGAAAATGACATCTCCTTTGAAAAGACTGAGCAAGATGCGGGGCTGGGTAACCACAGACTTGGGACTGTGAGGATGGGCAGGGACATGCTGTGCTGCAGAGGGTTAAGGGACAGGACCTGGTGTCACCTGCGTCACGAGAAGGGAACCCATGGTGCCAAGTCAGGGCTGCCAGGGGCAAGGAGGCAATTCCCTGGCTCTGAACAGCCAGGGGAGATAGCTGGGAGACAGATGGCTGGCTGCTCTCTGGCCCAGGGCCTCATCTCCAGAGCTCTCTAGCTGGCTCCAGCCCATACCTTTGTTCCTACCTGGGGGCCTACGGCACCGACACAGAGCAGCCACCAGCAGTAATCATTGCTCTGCTCCTGCTCCTTTGCTCCCAGATAGGGTTGTTCCCCTCTCCTTTGCTGGGGCAGAGGCAGGGTTATTCCTCATCCCTCCTCTTGTCCAGGGGCGGAAAAGGGCTCTTGCAGCACCCCCTCTGCCGCAGCCCCAGCACTGCCTGGAGGAGATGCCGAGGGAGGAGTTGTCCATCCCTCTGCATTCTCCCTGCTGCAGCACCAGATGCATCATTTCAGGAGGAGGCAGCCCCGCTTCCCACCGCCTCAGCTGCCAGAAGGAGTTGGAGTTTTGCTGGAAGCACAGCTATCTCTGCTCTCATCCATTCCTTTCCTGCAAGGGCCCTGTTCAGAGGAGAGGGCACGTTTCCTTTAACCCTTCACTTCCCACCAGCCTGGGGCTCTGCAGGAAAGGCACATGTGTCAGAGCTCTCAGCCCAAGGGGCTTCATGTTTCTACAGCTGGGAACTGAGCAATATTCAGTGGCTGTGCCATTTCGAGGATCCATTCAGTTGTTCATGCACCCAGAGTTTTGTTTTAGAGCTTTGTGTTGGGGCTGCCTCAAGATCTAATTAAAAAAGAGAGAGAAGGGGAACGTTCTCAAGGGAACTCAGCAGCCCCCTTCCATCACATCAAAGCCAGGGAGAGATCACGTTATCTTGACAGATGTTTTACACTACAGATCTGGTTACTGAACTTATGTTTCCCATGGACTCATTCCAACACTTCTTTTAATTTGTCAGGGATATATTTCAAACTGTAATATACACATGGTTGCAGAAAAGTAGAAGGAAGTAGCTGATTAATGACCTTTTTCCTGGTAGTGTAGATGTGCTGTTTCCAGCTGTAGTTGATACCAAAGAAAAGGTAATACACTGGAAACCAGAAAAAAAGATGAAGTCTCTTGGATTAGAGGTTCCTTCTTCTGTTTCTTCCAAGTCAAAGCAATTAATAATGCTATAATGCAGTGTGCTAAGCCATGTGATGAGCATCTATACCTAAGATATGCTGAGGAGTTCACGCAGTGCTCCCACCACTTTTCTGTCACATCAGTGGGAGTATTAGGCCCAGGCAGTTGAGATGCCTTGTCTCTGGGAGCAGCTTCCCAGCCTCCACTTATCTGCAGCATTCTCCTTCCAGTGCTGGCTTGGGTGCCCTCAACAGATGTACTACTTCTTTTCATCCTTTTGCAAGCAGCCACAGTCTGAAGCACTGGTGACACTACCAATCACAAGGTTTGATACTTGCCACCTTGCAGTTATCAAACTTGTTTCTTGCTTGATGCAGTCACCTGAGATGAAATTATTATCTCCATGGGGCAGGAACTCGCCGCCTCCTCAGCACCCAGAGAGCTCCTGACCCAGCCAGGCTTGATGCACTGTCTGAGCCAGGCTGGAGTGCCTCTGGGGCTCTCTGTCCCCATCACAGGGACACTAGTCCCAGAGAGGGACTCCAGGCATGGCTGCAGTGCCAATACTATAAATGGGAATAAACACTCTTAGCAGCATTGTCATAGTCAGCTTTGATCCTTGGCCCTTAGAGATAACCCTTGGGTAGAGCCATGTGTAAAGACCTGGCTTGGACTTTGAAGGGGTGTCTGCAATGACGTGAAGTGCAACACGGGGCAAAGGTGAGCCCAAAGACACCACAGCTGGACGAGAGTCCAGAGGGCCCAGTTGTAAATGTGCTGGCAGGGCTCAACGTCCACCCCCCGTGGCTGGACATCCCTGCACAGAGACATCACCCAAACCTGCTCTTCCCTGTAGGTGACCCAGATGTTCAGCGAAAAATTTGATCTAAATTGTGTATCTGCTTGCAATCATGGGACATCAGAGTGTCATCTGATGAACGCCTGCAGTAAAATGTGTTTTAAACCATATCTGTGCATTCCTCTGTGCAAATCACTGCAAATACACTGAGGAAACAGAAAAGTGACAAAACAACATGGAAAGTTGGACTTGATTCATATCAGACTGTAGCCATATTAAGTGCACTGTGGAGAGCAGGCCCTGGCATTTTTAAAGACCAAGGAGGCAGCAATGGGATTCACAAAGGTCGTGCAATGCTTGAGCTCATTTTTCCCACCCACGTGAAGAGCTGCTGTATTTTCAAAGCAGGAGCAGCCAGTGACCAATGCTACACGCGCCTCACTGACAAGGAGCTGGGTCTGAGCATGGTATTTTCCATTAGTTCAAAACCGGCTCAATCTTCTGTCTTTATGAGGAAGCCAGATGCTGCTCACAGGTGGGGAGGGTCCTTAGCACAGCAGTGGTTTGAGACCTTGCTCTGCTTTTCATACAGTGACTCTCTGTTGCCTTTGTCACATGGTTTCCACAGTCACATGTTTTGTAGGAGGAACTGAGCCACGAGTGTGAGATGTGACACAGTTGTGGTCCCAGAACAAGCCGGTGACCACCCCAGAATTGAGCAGCATTGCCCTGCTCCCATGCTGTAACTGCATGCTGGAGGAGGTGGTCCTGCTGCTTCCAGTCTTCACATCCCCCAGCTCCTGCATGCTGCATTCCCAGTCCTGGGGAGAGGGCATGGGGGATCTGGAGTCTGGGCCACTCTTTGCTCATCAGTAGTAGGTTGGGTTTGTTATTCTAAGTGTTGTGGGGCTGTGATTTGTATTAACCAGGCTGTAGATCCTACAGCTGCTTCCCACGCCTCGAGCACTGGCCTCGTGTCTGCACCTGTGTCTGGGAGCATTCCTGCCCTTCCGTGCTGCAGGGGAGAGCAGCACGCAGCAGTCGGAGGCTTCGTCTCCACTTGACCCAACTAAGCCACCATTGCATGTGGGGCTTTTTTTGTTTGTGGCTCAGAAACAGCCAGGGGAACCCCTGGTCTGCTGAGCATGGGACAGGCAGGTGACAGAGCTGTGTTCAGCAAAGCAAACCTGCTGTGGTTGTACACTTTCCTCTTGGGGAATTTCTGTACCTTAACAAACAGCCTCAACATCTCAGACTGATCAGTATTTCCTTTTGGGGTACATCTTCACTGCAAGCTTTGCCTCAGCTAACCAGGCTGTTGCCTGGGCTTTGTCCCACATTTTTTGCTGTCCCTCAACGGCGGTCCCCATAATCCCATCTGCTGATGCAATGAGAGGAGACATGAGCAAGTGCTGAGCCCCCTCCTCCACGTGCTGGGGCTCTAGTCCATCGCTCAGAGGCCAATAGCCCGCAGGACACATGTGCCAGTCCCCCAGGGAGCCTGGGAAGGGGGGTGGAGGGGTAGCAATTCACGGAGGGGAGCACAGGGCTCCCCAGGACACGAGCACCTGGGTGTTGTGGGGGCTTGGCAGAATGGCTGCTGGTGCTCAGGCGGTGCTTCCTGAGGAAGCAAGAGCAATTAGCTCAGCAAAACAAGATGCACACGGTGGGGTTTCTCAGGAGCCCCTAGGAAACCAGTCCTGCTCTTCCTGGGGGGAGAAAGCAGGAGACAAGTGTCTCTGCTGCTTTCTCCCCCAGCAACGGAGCAGAGCAAGTCTCCCCAAGCCCTGCTCCCCTGAGTTCCCATCCCATTGCTGCCTGGACACAGAATTGCCTGCCTTCCCCTGCATCTCCTTGAAACAGCTTCTGGTCTCTGTCACGCCTTGACCCTGGGACCTGCCACCCTGGGACCTGGGAGAGCTGCAGCGGCAAGGACAGAGCTGTGTTGGGCTTGCACATTCCCATTTTTTCCAGTTTTCAGCTGCACAGTGACGGTCCCAGAGGCCAAACGCACTCTGACCTTGGCTGTCCTCCTTTGCTTCTAAAACTGGCTGATCACACTGGCGAGCTCCAAAATTGGCATCCCAGGCTGCCTTTTCTCCACCACATGGGATTCTGGGCACACCAGGGGCTCCCAGCATTTTTAATTATTTTTCTCCTTTTTTTGAAGCCCTTTTCGTTCATGCTGCTTGTGGTGTTTCCAGCGGGACAGAAAGCTCCTCTCAGCTGCTTGCTGTGTGCTCGCTGAGGCTGGCCCATCCTTCCCACGCATCTCCAAGGGATGCTCGGGAGCATGGGGGCAAATGCAGGCGGGCGGTTCCCCAGCAGCATGTGCTGGGCTGGGGGGCAGAGGACACACTGTGGAGAAGCCCAAGGGCTTGAGAACACTTGGGCAAATAGACACCTGGACTCCCGCAGCAGTGGCAGTCCCTGCATCGCCTTTCTGACAGACCCGCTGCTGGCCACCAGGGAAACGTCCTGTCTTCCCAGGAGTGTGGCTGCACAGAGGTGAAGTGTGTAACGACCAGCTGAGCTATTGTCAACAAGCATCCCCAGAGAGGATGACAGCGGGTGGTGAGAGAGCTAATAGCACCCATGAACCATGTCCTAGGGGAGCAGGGAGCAGCAGAGGAAGGTGTTGGACGTCATTGCTACACAGCATCACCGAGACCTTGGATGGATGCTGACAGGGTCACTGCACAAGGGATGTAGGAAATCAGGAGGGTTTGAGGGAACAGGCGGGAAGACACAAAAAAATGTGTCAAAAAGTACTGGCAAGTTTACCATCTGCTGGAAGATCAAAGAGATGGTGCTTGCCCATGCCTGATGAGCGCCTGGTGCAGCAGGAGCTGCTGGAGGAGCCGCAGCGCTGTGGGTGCTGGCAGGGAGAGCAGCAGGAGGGAGCGCTTCGCACACTTAGATGGGGCTGTTACAGCTGTTTTTTCACAGTATGTCCTGATGGTCCCCATCAAGTGGGCTTTGCACAGCCACCCCAGCAGCCAGCTGTACGAGAACCACGTCCCAGCCCAGAGACTTTGCCACCGAGCCTGGCCCTGCTGTTTCCACACCCCTGGGAGCAGGGACATCTTCACCCTGGCGAGCCCACCACTCTGCTTCCGCAGAGGCGGGGAGAAGGGGACAAAGTGTGCCCTGCCCTGGCAGCAGGCTGTGACCTTGTCCCTGCTCATGCTGCGTCATGCCCTGGCCAGCACTGACACATTTGGTGAGGTTCAGACCAGTTCCCCCACCACAGCCTGCATCCAGTGCAGCTCTGGCCACGGCTGCTTGGACAGCCCTATCCAGCTCCCGAAAACCAGCCTGAGCTGAACACTCTGCTCTGACCTGGCCGTTGTCCTCTCCTGCTCTGGCCTGGGGACAGTCCTGGGCTGCTCTCGGGGAGGGGCTAGAGGAGCTTCTCTCACACTTTTAGCGCTGCAGACCAACCAAAGCCACTACTCCAGGTCTGCAGGTTACGGGGGGTAGCTGACAGGAGGTAACTCAACCCAAGCCAGAGCGGTACAGCTGGGATGTGTCCCAGCTCATTAATGCTCGCTCAGACACATCTCCAGCTCCATTATTGAAGCACCCTTTGGCCTTTCCTCTAACTCCACCAAATACCTGGCCGTACAGTGCAGCCACGGCTCTGTCTGCGATGCCTGTGGGAGCAGCAGACTCCAGATGGACCTGGGCTGCAGGTTGGTGTTGATCACTCATTAACCATGGGTGTGGTGGAAGCTGTCATAGGTCTGTGTCAGCTTCTGCCCTTGAATCGATCTTGTCCTCGCAATCATCGGGTTTGTAGATTGAGATGTACTGCCTTGAACTTGTTTTCCATGCTGGATTACACTTTAAATGTTGCAACACCTTTGAGACCTTCTGGCTTTTCCCTTTTAGAAAAAAAAAAACCCAAACAAAACAATCAACCAGTTTTGACTTAGTCGCTGCTAATTGTGTTGGGAGGGTGTTACTTGTATCCTCTTCTCCCAAAGCCCAAAGAAAGTAGCATTTGGACAAGATGGTGCGCTTTCTCCGTGCTCTCTCCTCCCGACCTGAATGATGAATTACAAACCAATTTTAATCTATGTGATACAGCGCAGTATAGCACCTTTTACTCCTGCACTCTGACAAGCAGAAATGCTGCAAAAATAGAGCAGGATGATCAAAACCTAAAAATGATATAAAGTAACACTGAAAGGCATTTGTTGCAAAAGCCTGGCTATTCGTAGAAGCTTTTGAGAACAAGAGTAAAGCCCCGCCAGCTTGGCCAAGAAGGTTCACCAACCCACAGGAACCCAAGGGAAGGTGATGGGTGGTGGCGCCGCTGTGTTCCAGAGTGGTACCTCTACCTGGATCAGCCCAGGAGCCTTATCCTCAGAAACACAATCGTCGTGAGTGCCCACTCTGCTCACAGTTCTGCACAAATATCAAGCCAGTACAGCTTGTTTGCAGGAAAGCTGAACGCACGGGTGATAAGAACTCCTGCCTAAAACAGGTCAGGAGGAAAGGGAAAGATTCGTCCTTTCTCTAGGTCCAAACACATCACATCCCTCTTCTGTATTTTCCTGGGGAGGGTGGGGAAATTACTGCTCCCCACTGCGCTGTGGGAGCTGGCCTCCGTTCCCCTGGCTTCTGATCTGCAACACGAATTGTTCAGCACTGAAGCAACATAAAGCACAGGGACGTGAATGTCTGAATGAGTCATTTGCAGAGCTGCGAGCACAATGAGGCTGCAGTAACAAAAAGGTGGGAGCTCGGAGAGGGGCTGTGCTGCGAAGCGAGGGGTCCCTGGGGTGTTGCTTAGGTCTTGAGCATCCTACAAGGTCCTGTGCCCCACGTGCCTCACAAATCAGAGCATCCACGTGGAAAATGCTGAGTTCCAGGTGGTGGTTGGCTCATGGCACTGAGCTTTTTACACCCCGAGCCTGCTAACCCCCTTCTGTGCAGCTACGACTGTGATGGGGGAGAGGGTTTGCACCAGGTCGGAGGTGGGAGGTTACTGCAGCTCCCTGCTGTGGGTGTGGATGGGGCCGGGCAGGCACAAAGCGGGTTCGGTGGGGAGTGCACAGCCTCGTGAAGCCCCAGCGGGCAGAGGGGTGCCGGCATCGCACGGACAGGTCTGTCTGAGCTTGTGCTGCTGCAGGGTGCTCGAGGGGCTGTCACCAGCAGCAGGATTTTTAGGAAGACTTGGGCACTAATAGCACTAAATATGTGCAGGGAACATTTGTGACTCCTCTTGTTCTTCAACGCAATGCCATGAGCAGATCCATTAGAGATACCATAACTTCTAAACTAAGGGCAACCATACCAATTTCTTGCTATAACAAGTAATGAGCTATTATACAGCAACACTATTGCTGATTATTAACTTATTTGCAGGAAACGGGACTGTAGTTTTCAATGGACAAACCCAGCTCACTGATGTCCCGAAGTAGTTTGTGTGCTACTGAGATTTAAGAGGAGAATGGTTGAGCGAGTCATAGCAGTCCCTGACAGTCCTGCTACCGGTGCCACAGCGGCTCGTGCCTTCCTCCTGGTCTCCTTAATGGGGCATTAACTCTGGAGCCTAAGGATGATGGACTGAGAATGACTATTCTCAGTGATCTTCTTGTTGGTGCTTTTGCCACAAATATTTTCCTCTTAAACTGTGAAGGTGGATATAAGATAGAAAGGGAAATGAGTAGCAATGTCTCTCCAGTCTTCAGTTGTTGGTAGCCTGTACCTATTTGCCAAGCTGCCCACATGGGTTGGTGGCTCCTAGCAAAGAGAAAGCCCAGCTGAGGCTAAATTGTTGCCTTAGTGGCAATAATGAATAATTATTGCTGCGGTGCAATGGGAAACCTTTCAGTCTGCTCTGAGAGTTCAAAGTCCTGAACAGACAGGCTGTGCGTGGGAGGGAGACACGGAAATGACGGACAATAAAAGATCGGGTACCACACAGAGATAGAGAATCAGGAACAAACTGATGCATGCAGTCTCTCCAGACCTCCCTATTTCTGGACTTGTTACGGTTTGCAGTGCTGCAGGCATGGGACTTTTCCTTGAGCCATCCAATTAATTTATGAGTTCTGGACTTCATGGCTGAGAGCTCTGATCAGTGAGAGAGTAAAAAAACATCAGCAAGCATAACTGTCAGCATGCACATCAGGAGGGACTGAACACAGGAAACTCATCCCGAAAATGCAAGCCTCATCAGTCAGGACTGAGCATCCCAGTGGGGAAGGGCAAGAAGAAGATGTCCTTTGTGTATGAGGAGATTTGAGGAGAGAGGGAAGACACAGGGGTTTCTGGACTCATGTCATCCACTTCCATCCACTCTGATGGAAGCACGTTGTGTCCCCAGCCTCGCAGTGCCCACAAACCTGGTCAGAGGCGGGTGGCTCTGCTCCTGTTAGCACAAGGTATCTCCTAGTGTTCCACATATCCCCATGGACATCAGTCCAACCACATCTTGCTACTTCTCTGGGCAAAGAGAAAAGCTGTTTTGTCCTAGTGCCTCATTGCAATGTTTTGCCAGCAGTAGAACAGAGATCGTACCACCCCACTGCTCCCACCCAACCTGCAACCAGTGTCTGCTGGGCTCGCCGGGTAGAGCATCCCATTGGCACATGAGTAACTCTGCTTCGCTCCTGCGTGTGTCACAGGGTTTTGTGTGGCTGAGATTCTGGTCTTAATTGCAGTGCTGTGAACCCAAACTAGTGCTGCAATGCTCCTGAAGCTCAGAACAACTCCTGGAAAGGACTTCTCTTTGTTTCTGTCCAAGATCCAGCTTGGTTGATCACCTGGGCAGCACGTGCTCCATATTCCCCAGGCGGCAGAAGCAAGGGGATCCTATGGGGAAAGATGTAGTAGGACAGTTGGATAAATAAAGGCCATTGCTTCCACAAACTGAGCCTTGGTTTTCCTGGTGGACTTGGCAATGCTCCACTACCAGATTCAATGGCTCAAGTCAGTTTGTTTCAAGCGTTGCTTCAAATTTTTTGCTGACACTGTACGCCTCTGAGAAGACTCATTGTCAGGTGTCACTTCCTTGCCCACGGGGTCTGCCTGCCTCGGCTCTGAAGCTGCCGTGGGCTCTTTGCTCTGGCCGTGCTTTTCTGGCTGCAGTCAGGGCTGATTATGGCAAATCCCAGATCTTGAATCGGGGCAAGTTTTAATACTGTACAGGCCTTGTTTATGTAATGTCTCCATCCCGCAGGGATGGACCCGGGGCTGGCAGCACTAAAAGCATTAGCTGCTGCCACTGGAGCTAAAGATGCAGCTCCTCTGTTTGGTAGCACCCGTACACTTATATTCTTTAGAACAAATCCTGGAGGAGACTTGTGACACACTTAAAAGTGGTTTATGCCTACATATGCATTTTCCTCCCACCATCATACTAAGGGAGTACGTGCACTCGCAGGACCACAGGTCTGAAAACACTGCTGATGCTGCCGCCAGCCCATTGCCCAGAGCTAGCCTGAGCGTACACGGCATTATTTACCAGCACAGTTTCCTACTAGCACTCACGCCCTCCCTTTTACTCTCAGATCTGCTCCAGCACTGGAGAAATAGAGGACAGAGTGAGTGTAGGCAGGGCCCTGGCTCCCTTGGCTTAAACAACACTCTGCTCATCTTCCCTAGCGCATTTTGTAGCCACTGTGGCATAATGGAGGCTCACATTTTTCCCTCTAGGCACATGATGCAAAGCTTTTAGGCTTCAACATGTCATCGGCACAAAACCAGGCAGCTACCTCTGAAAAGCAGCTCTGGTTGTCTCCACAGCCCAGGGGCCAAAGACAGGCTCGTGCTCAGAACAATCTCAGCTCAGCACCCAAGTCACCATACAAGTGACTCACCTTGAAGCTTTAACACCATTTAATTCTTGCCATCATTTACACTTTGTCCTTTCTGTTTATGCTGTTTAATTGCCTTGCTCAGTAACTGCGCATCTATTTAGCAAAGGTCTGTTTGATGACTGTTCAGAGACTTACTCTAAATTGCCTCCTGGCTTCTGTCTTAAAATACACCTTTAGTTGGGACATAGCATTTATAAAGCATACAGTCAGTGTACCTTGCAGCTTCTTTCCCAATAAAATCTCAGCCAAACCAATCTGAAATTGCATGATTGTGAGTCCTGGGGAAGACTGCAGAAAAATGCAGCAGCCAGATGCGCTCTCAGCTGCCGTACTGTGGGAAGGGCTCTGCTTCTGCGTGTCTGTCAGCTCTCCTGTCCCAAAATGTTAGAGCGCCTGCAATGGAGCTGATGTTCATTTTTGCCAGAAATGGGAGTTGGAGTGCTGCAGGATGTGTCGCAGAGCTCTGAAGGGATTCTCTGGTACCTTAAGTGTGTCCTTGAATTGCTGCTTGCATGGTGACAGCTTTTACCTGTACTGCTGGCCTATGGGCTTGGAAGGAATATTCTGGGTCCACTGTTACTTTGAGATCCCCATCTCCCATCTTTACCCGAGTTTATTTCGGCTTTTCTATCAAACTGACTCTCACAAACGTTTTCCTGACAGGAGAGCCAGGGCTGCGGTGCAAACAGGCACTCGTTATATAAACCACTTAAATGATACATCAGCCAAATTTGGCTGGTGGAAAGAAGATGTCACATGAGGACAGGGTATTTAAACACAGCGGGGAGAGGCTACAGCTCTGGGTTTCTTAAGGATACTTATAGCCCTTTGCGAGAGGAAACGCAGCTGCGCCCCCTCCTCCGCACCGAGCTCCCCAGGCTGCACCTCCCCGAGGCCACATCTCCCCAGGCTGGATCTCCGGCGCCGGGGGAGCGGGGGCGCGGCCGCCCCTCAGCCCCTTCACCGGGAGAAGCTCGGCCGGGAAAGCCCTGGGGAGAGCTCGCAGTCCCTTCACCCGCTCCGAATCGCTTCGGAGGGACACAAAGGGGCTTCCCTGCCCCCCGCCGGGTCCTATTCCCAGCCGCCGCACAGGGGAGCCAGCGCCGCAGCCCCGCAAAGGTGAAGCCCCGGATTAGGGGCAGCGGCGCTTTCTCCGGCCCAGCGGCGG
>JAHREE010148960.1:34884-72576 GCA_033628505.1 Tringa tobata | reverse complement strand
CCGCTCCTGCTCCGGCCGGCGCAGCGGCCCGGCACCGCCCTGCGGCAGCGCCGGCGGCACGGGGGGGGGCGGGACGGGGCACCCCGAGGTCCGCTCGTTCTCCCCACAGCGCGGCCGCCGCTGGGCCGGGAGCGGGGTCCTTCTCCGCGCCCTGCGCCGGCTAGGGGCGGGCGACTCGCCCCGCACTGCCCCGCACCGCACCGCTGCCCTGTCCCGCGGCGCGCGCCCCACCCCGCCGTCTCGCGCCGGGCGGTGGCGAACGTTCCAGACCCCCCACGCTGCGGCAGTAGCGGCGGGAAGGGGGCGGGCGGGGCACGGCGGGGAGAGGCGTGGAAAAACGGCGGCTGCTCTGCGCGGCCTTCTGGGAAACGTAGTTCCTGGGCCCGCAGCCAGTGGGCGAGTGCGCGAAGGCCTGGACTACATTTCCCATGGGGCATCGCGAGGGAATGGCCTCGGCAGTCCCCGCCTACCCCCTCCGCGCGCAGGCGCAGTGGGGGCGCCGGAGCCGCTATAAGGGATGTTGTTTGGCGTCGCGGCTGCCGGGTGGAGGAGCCGCAGCGGGGGCAGTCGCCGGGCGGAGGTGAGTGGGATCGGCCCGCCCGTTACCGGGGGTGGGAAGCGGCGCGCCCCTTTGTGTGGGTGGAGGGCGGCCGCGCAAATGCGAAGACGGCCTTGTCGTCTCCCCTTTCCTGCGAGGAGGCGGGTGGAGCAGACCTCCCCCCCGGCAGCCCCGGCTATGGCTGCCCGTCCCTCCCCGGCTGCGGGGCCGGGGGGAGGGCCTGTCTCGTTTGCGCCGGTGCGGTGGGGCCGCAGGGAGGTGGGGGGGAGCGGTGTCCCCCGCTGGCTGGGCCCCTCGGCAGCGGCTGGCACGCAGCCTTGTGGCAGCGGGGACGGGGAGCGGCAGCCCCGGGACCTGCCGCGCTGCAGCATCCGCGGCTGGCGCTGAGGCACGGCCCCGGGGCGGGGGCGGCCGGTGATCGCTGCTGGGGGGGGGCGGCGGAGCGGGGCTGCCGGGCCGAGCCTGCTGATGCCGGTCCGGACGGGTGTCGCCGGACCGGGCTCTTTGCGGGTGCCGCCAGGCAGCGTTACGGAACAGCCCTGCAGCGGGAGGCGGTTCCTGCCCGGGGCGCCCGTTCTCCCGCTGACCTTACAGCGCAAGGCCGTGGGATGCGGGAACACCCGCAGCGCTGAAGGTGAGAGCCCTTCCTGCGCCTGTGGGTGCCTAACGGCAGCTGGAGCCTATGGAGTAAGTTAATGCTACAGAGAAGGAATATATTCGTCTGGGGAGCGTGTCTGTGGTGACTGCTTTTATCGTGTGAGAGCTCTAGAGAGATCAGCTCTGCAGAACTTTGTCCTGGTGAGTTGTTGGGTATGTGTAACTGCCAGTACTAACAGAAGATTTCAGGGATTTGATCTTCCAAGTCAAGTTTCTCAAGGTTTCAACCAAATACTGTATTTGTTACTTTAATCTGTCAGATTGCATAATTGTATGTCGGAGCTCTGAGGGAGGAAATATGACAGTACTCTGGTGCATTGAGAATCATGGTACTATGTAGTTACCTTAGGGCATGTTTAAACTAGTTCAGGAGAGGTTAGTCTTGCCTGTGTTTCTAAAGTCATGTTATTACAGTCCTGTTGTAATAAGGCTCTTTTGCAATTGCTTTCTGATCTTGAATTAAAAAATAAACACTAAAAATAGTTGACTAAAAGTAACTGGTGTTTGGCATAGCATATAACTAAGTGGAATGTAATTATTTTTCAGATTTTTGAGGTGAAAACGTCCGTGTAAATCCTGGCGTTTACAGAAGATGAAAGACATCGACATAGGAAAAGAGTACATTATACCCAGCCCTGGGTATAGAAGTGTGAGGGAGAGAGCCAACTCTGTTCAGCATGAAGAGCAGGAAGGGTCAAAATTTCAGCGTGCTAAACATCAGGTCAGTTAATTTTTTCATTGTTTGTGTTTCAGTCTATGCTTATTAAATCACATGCAGCGGCAGCCTTTTTGCTGTGCCAGCTCTCTATAGATTCACTGCATTGAAGGTCAATAGTGAATATTCCCTTTTGTTTGAAGAGGTCATTCCAAGCGGTACTGTAGTAGGTAACTTAGTAACAAGTTTGAGCACTTAAGTACACTCCACTTTTAAATGTGATTGTTTAGTAACATTTGAACAAAATAGTTTTTTTGCTCATATTCAGATCTTGATGTGAATCCTGGAAATGTTTTAAGCTTTTGTACTTAATCTCTACAGCCAAGTAAGAACAGTGAAGAGCTCAGGACAAATCATGCACCATTGAGTGTAGGCAGATGAAGAGACTCTTAATCATGCTGTGTTTTTCTCAAGGATAAATTTTTCTAAAGCAGATGTTTTGCTTCTTCTGGTATCAAGACTTCTACTTTTTTTCCCTCTGAAGTAATCTGTATAGAACACCGTTTTCTGTGCATCTGTATTTAACGTGGTGAGGTGGGGTCATAATTACTTCTAGTTTATTTTGAGAGCTGGGTTTTGAAATAACCACTGGCTTAGAGCTTGTATGTCATTGTTCTGAGCTTCTAATTTTTTAGAGCCTGTTCTTACTGAAAAGGGTGGATATACTAAGTGCTAGAGGGCAAAAAAAAAATGCTCAGATAAGTGGAAACATGCACAGCGGTGAAAGATATGGTCTGAAACTAATAACCTGTGACAGTTGAAGATTAAAAATATTATCTGCTCTGAATGCTAGCACTGAAATATTTTCTTGCATGTCCTGTCCTTAACAACCTTTCCTAAAATACTAATGTAGAACTTTCTGAAGCCAAACAAATAAAGTTAATGCTTCCTATGTCTGATTCTTTTGCAATGGCAAGGTGCTTGCAGCTGTGTTTTGGGGTGTGCTGTGTGGATTGCCTGTGAGAGGGCGAGGAATAGGGGAACTTGCTGTATTTATAGAAGCATTGTGAAGACCGTTTCTTAAGAGGCTTAAGTTTTGCCGTGTTTTACTGAACACCAAGATAGTATGTGCTTCAGATAAGGCTTACCCCGTTCCACTGGAGCTTGCAGGGCTTTGCCGGGCGTTCCTGTGTGTGCTAGCAGTGCTGCAGTGCTGGGGCTGGAGCGCCGGCTCTGCCGCAGGCTGGGTGCAGCTCCTTGCAGCCCCGCTGTCCCTGCGGGCTCTGTGACTCAGCAGACGGGCTGGAGGAAGGTGGAGTGTCTGATTGCAGGAGAGCAGGCACTGGTGCAGCACCGAGAGCCCTCGTGCAGCTTCTTAATGGCGTTTGTTATGTTGATGTCACGGGCTGGCCATCTGCTGTCCCCCATCCAGTGGCAAATCTGCTCTGTCACATCTCTGGTGACAACAGTGATACCATTGGTGGGCAGCTTTGCTTCCTGGCCAGTGGCAGTGGAGTAAAGCAGTAATCGTAGCATCATCTCATCACGCTGATGCCTGGTGTGAGGACAAAAACCTTATTTTGCCTCTAAACCCTTTACATGAATGAAATCCATCAAACCAGGGTATTCGTTTCTCATGAAGGATGAAACTAAGCGAAGTCCGGCATGTCTGTACAGTGTGGCATCGAAATCTCTAACTTGGAGGCAGTTTCAGGTCAGTTTAACTCTGCTGCTGTAGTCTTGTTTACCCTTCTACCTCTACCCTTTGATTTGCTGCTGATGACTACACAGTAGTAGACCCGGATAATTGATTGCGAAACAGGGATTCCATAAAATCTGTGAATACTGATGCAAGAAAATAGCAGATCCTAGTTCTTACCTAGAACTTTATCTGGTTTGGTTGCTTTGAGGAATGAACCTAATTTATCTTGCTAATGGAGTCAGTTCTGACAGATTACCCATTTTTTGTGTTAGTTATCTTGTTCAGTATGCCAAGGTTGAGTTGATTTCTAGCTCAAATGTTGGCACTCTTTTAGTTTTGCTAGTCTTGTAGCTTGGATGTGTGCAATCCCTAAACATGAATAGCTCTGAATTTGTTGCTCCGTGTCAGCGAGATTAAATCCTGATTACTTGGAAAATACTGAGGCTAAGTAAAAGGAGCTGTGTCCATAATACCTTATCTAAGTTACATGTTCGTGTACAGAGCTTATTCCTTAATAGTTGAAACAAGCTCCGGTTTCAGCGATATTCTTGACCTTGTCACTAGTTGTGATGCTTTTCACTTTTTGTAGGGGGGATAAGCGAAGGTCTCTCTCTCATGAGGTTGAACTTTGCCTGTTTGGCCGAGCACTTCCCCTCTGCCTGCAGCAGGAGGGTGGAATCTGTAGCTCAGCTCTTCAGAAAAGTGTTTCGAGGGGAGAGAAGGGACACTGTCCTCTGCTTTATCATTCATGGAACCTGGGATGGGGTCGGACACCTGAGCTGGCTTTTTGGGCACATGTTGGCACAGCTGGTGACAGAACACAAGGGAGAATGTTCTTGCAGAAAATCTAGCTCAGGGTTTGAAGTAGCTTGACCAGAAAACAGCAAAGCTGCAAGCATGATCCGTTTAGCAAGTAACATGCTGCAGGCAGATTAAGGCTGTTATTTCACCACTAACTTCAGATTTTTGTAGAATGCAAGTTTGGGACTGTTTGAGAGCACACAGGCTTATACTGCATGAGATAGACTTCTTGCTGACACGTTGTGTAGGTACATCATACCTTGAAGAGTGAGGTAAAACTGCATGGTTTCTTTTGAGGAGGACAGAGGAACATGCTGCCTCTGGTAGTCAGGGACCACTGGTTAATGGCCACTGGTGGTGACCACTTCTGGCAGGGATGCATGGACATTTGACCCATCAGTAATGTGAGTCATTGCCTTTTGTTGCCTGTGTTGCTGCATTGTTTCCTTCTTAACTTGAAGTAGACAAGACTAGTTGGTTGCCTGATCAAGATCTTTACAGGTGGAAGATCTGTTTGGCTACTGAGCCTTTTTGTATGACTCTCTTTTTCTTTGCCTTGCATAAAGGTAGTTTTCAGCTTTGCTCTTTCTGTCCTGAAACCTCCATACTGGCATTCAGGTTTCCTGCTGAAAGGATGCTGTAATGGGTGTTCATGACAATAATGAAAAAGAACTTGCAATTCTTTCCTTAGAAGCTTAAATGCTGTTTGGTCACAGCCTGAAAGATCACTTCCCTGAAAGACAGGAGCTTTTCAAATAGGCTTCCTGGAATCATAAATGAAGTCATGCTGCAATATAAGTAGGTCTAATCCAACATTTCCTGGTGCTTAATGGGAATGTTGCTATAGAAATTTGGACCTCTGAAGTAGGCACTCTGGGACTGAAATTCAAGAAACACTTTTTTATTCAGCTTGTGAATGCATATATTCACCTCATGAATAAGCTTCTGCGGTGTGTTCTCATAACAATTGATTTTTAAGTCTTTGTTGGATACTTTAATGTAGCTTACAAATAGGGTGTTAACTACATGTTCCCAATGCACAATACCATACTAATTGGGCTTACTGTATGTGGTGGCAAGGTTGTCCTGAATTAAGATAACCTCTAGGTGCACTTGCTGCCTAGCACTATAGTCAGTCTTCATCTGTAAGAAGCTGTTAATTACCAGTGAATTAAAAAATAAGGGATGTTTTGAAATATTGATTTATACTTACACCTTGAGAACTTCTTGTTCTTAGAATGCTTGTGTGCCCTTCAAGTTCTATCTGAAGTAATTGTCTTTAGTTTTTCCCATGGAAGCTGTGTGTCCTGAGGAGGAGTGCAGATCCCATCGTGTCCATGAAATATACTAGAAAATGACAGATGAGGAAGAGAGATAATTTGTTCTCAGAGTGGTTTTTGAATAGGCTCTTCTCAAATGTAGACTTCATGTTTATTTGATAGAACAACAGGTGGGTGAGTATTTTCCTCCCCTACCCCATTATGTTTGCAACAACAGCAGAGGGTGTAGAAGCAGCTTGTCCTTGCCACACACAGCGCTTGTGAAAACTCAGTTGCCGAAATTTGGGTCCCTGAGTTAGCAATGCTAGGGCACTCACAGACTGTACTGCAAGCTGCAATTGGTTCTGACTGGAATGTAGTATTTGGGATTAGTTCATGCTGCTGGAGCGTAAAGACTGCACGCAAGTGCAGATTGTTGCATTTCAAGACACTGGGCAGTGTGGAACTGTAGAGATTGCTTTACGCATGCTGGAGAAACATGTTGCTAACTTTAGCCATCAGAAGCCCTACTAATACTCTTGTCCTTACTTTGATCTCTTATTTTGCAGGTTTGTCTCTGACAGCTTTTTCCAAAGACAGCAGAGAATGTGATCAGAACCTGTTGGAGTTGATGTAAATCCTTCAAGCACGGATAGCTTTGAAGTGATTTATTGTCTGACTGTTCAATAGTCAGCTCAACTCTGCTGCTCAAGCTCTTTGGAGCATCTGAAGCGTCTGAACCAACTGTGCTGAACAACATGTTCAAAAATAGGAATGTGAAGGTAGTTGGCTACCACTGCCTTGGCACTCCATGCTCAAAGCAGGCCTTCTAGGCAGCTTAACTATAACAACAAGCTTTTGGTTGTAGCTGAAGCTGCTGGATGTCTCTGCATTTCTCCAGAAGATTCCATACTTACCACATAAACACAGAACTTTAGGAATTGCAACCAAGTAGGCTCTTGAGGGCTGTAGGAGTTCTGAATCGGTCTCTACACAGAAAGATACCGCTCTGTGGCTGGCTCAGGATACAGTGAGAAGCTGCAGTGATTTGAGCTGATGCCAGTGCTCACTGCATGAGAAGGTGAAACTGCAGTTGACTACTTGATCAGGATGACTGGCAAAGTGCTAGATTCATTTTAATTGCCACTCGGCTGAGCATCTCATTGCTGTTTGGCTGTACTAGGAGATATGTGCAAGAGTAGAGGAAATCTGGATGTGTGTCTTCGTGTGTTTTGGAAACCTGCTGCCGCCATGAGCTGTGTGGCTTCCCTTAGTGGCTTGAGGGTCTCTTGTCTGGTAAGTGCAATCTTAGGCACCTTATCCTCTCAGGTCACAGTTGCATAGAAGGTGAGGGAGTACTTAGTTTAGATAGCGTTGCCATAAAACCTGTAAAACTGACATGGGTGCAGGTATATAACAAGAAACCTGAATTCCTAAAATAATTTCAACCTAGAACTAGAATTTCGGCCTTTGCAGTGTAATGCATTTGTGCATCCTGCTGCAGAGTCTGGCAGCAAGGAGATATTTATTTCCTGGGGCTGTTTGATAAAATTGGAAGCTGATGCTATTAACTCTGTATTGTCTCAGAACTCTTCTGTGAAGTAGGAAAGAAAACCATGTTTGTCCAGTGATCTTCAGAAGCCTTCTATAAAGTCTCTGCTCGGTGAGGCATGATCCTCTGTGGATCCTGCTTTGTGTGGTCTGCTGCTGCTGTGAACAGGCTGCTGCGCTGTGGGGGCTCTGGTGCAGGGGTAGGTATGATCCATCCTAGAGTGAGCTGACCTTACTAGTGGGTAGCTGATGGGTCTGTTGCAGGATCTGTAACAGCTGCTCCGAAGGCTGAAAATCTAGTGCTGTAGCTGAGCAGCTGAAGGAGCAGGGAATTTAGGTGACTTGATGACTAGACTGGTTCTGCAGACAGTGCCTATAGAGGTGCTGTGTATCCTTATTCTTTTAGTTGGTAAAGTTTTAACTGAACAGTATATGGTACGTACTGCCATAGGAGCAAAGCATGATGCAGAGTCTACCACTCTTATGCAACTCATGTGATGTCTGGACACAGGCAGTGTGGTGGGTAGAAATACAGTGTGCTGGCAAGCCTCCAAAACTGGGGTGCTGGGCAATTTCTGTTTCAGAGCAATGGTTTTCCTGTTCATTGTTCTGGAGTGTTTCTGATGGGCAAGCACTGACAAGCTGAAGCTGGGGCCAGGCAAAGAGAAGCCATTGCTGGATCAGGCAGGAGACTTCTTGGGAGAAAGCAGCCCCATAATGCATCATACTGAGAGGGGGGGGATAGTAGGAAGGAGAACGTGAATGGAGTCAAGGCCTTAAATATAAAGGAAGGTTAGAAATTAGGAAGACATAAGCCACTGTGCTGAAGGAGGCTAAGGCTGTCTGTTTGTGGTTCAGAGTAGAGCTTACCTGAGCAAGTCGGGAGGCAGATCCTCAGCCTGTGCTGTGCTAGTTTGAGCTGTTCACTGGGGACTTAGTTTCCTAGCTCTGTGGTCAGAGCGCACATGGGATGCTAATTCTGTAGGGTAACTTATAGTGAAGGCTGATCATTATTTCCAGTTCTACAGGAGTCTGCTGTAACGCTACTGTCAGCGTGCATGAGCTGTGTATCTCCAGTGCTGAGTGATCAGCCCTCAGCTCTGAATGAATCCTACATCCTTCAATTACAAGATCATGAATACAAGTTATAATGCAAAACAAGACATGGATTAATGTATACCAGAAGCCTAAGCAGCTACACAGCTGCTAATCGGATGCATACACAGCAGCTACTGTTTCAAAATCTAAAATGAACGCTGCATGCCAAACTCTGCATTTCTTAGATTGCAGTAATAAGTGGATTTGCCAGGCAAGAGTTTAGAACATCTCACCTCGATGCTAATGCTTGCCGGATGGTATGGTCAAATAAGCAATGTTTGTGGAAGAAGCTGATATACCTGTCCTCAGCAAGGACTCTATGTACCTCAATTAAAAGTGCTCAATATAAATATTCAGGCTCATAAACATACATACCCTGATCTGGTTTGGCTACAGAGCCCTGATACCAGTGCCAAGCACTACTGGGAGACTTCTGCTCTAATCTGTGGATGTGTAAACTCCGATTAGCTTTGAAACTGTCCCAAATGCTAATTCAACTTCTAATCCTAGCTGAGAAGAGCAACTACAGAGGTCTTATAAGTCACACTAACACTGTCAGTTGATGACTAAGCTTCAAGCTGTTGAATTGCTGAACTCTTGTGGCAAGTCAGAGCATGCTTCTGAACAGCTAATTCTTTTCACTTAAGAGAAATATAGCACAGCTGCAGTTATTCCTGCATTTGAATGTATGGTTGGTGCTGTAAAGAGCTGTTCTTCCCTGTAGCAGAAGCTGGGAAGGCAGCAGAGACATGAGCTTTTATTTATATTCCACTTGTCAGGAGGGGGAAGAAAATGGAGGCCCTGACTTCTTGACTTGGTGTATTGCAGCAGTCCTGGAAACTGTACCCATTATTTCCAGGCATCCAGAGCTACCTGGTGGTCTCCTCTTGGTGCTGTGTGATTTAGTTGTGCTGTCTGTACTTTGCAGTAATGTATGCAGGTGTCTAAAATGTCAGTGCCTCCTTCCTCACACTTGTTGTCTGTGACTTAGCCTGGTGCCTGCTCCTTGCTGCCTCTCCTTCAGGGAGCCAGCTGGTATGGGTGGATGATACACCAGACTAGTCTTAAATAGGCTCATGTTTTAATCAGGCAGGGTATTATAAAGCATTCTATCTATGGAGTAGGCTGGGAGTCTAATGCTGCAAAGCCCCCTGTTAAAACTCTTGAAGATTGTGTACTACATCAAACAGAGTGAAAGAAGAGTCAATTGCCTTAGTGGAATATAAAGGTCATAGAGCGCTTACTGCTTCACCAAGCAACTGCAGATTTCACAATGTTTGGACCTGCAAGCCGACTTAATTTTTAGATGCTCCTGGGTTTGGTGACTTCCAGAAGCCTGGACAATGGTGCTTTAGGGGTTGCCTGTGCTGCCTGCAAAAGTGTATGAAACCCCTAACTACTTCCCAGTGGTGTTATTGCTTGGAAAGGCTTAGAGGAATTTCTGGAAAGAAGGATGAAATTACAACTTCAGAGTATCTCTTCCTAGACTCTTGTTTTATTTTGGTTTAGTTAGAATCGTAGAATCATAGAATGGTCTGGGTTGGAAGGGACCTTTAAGATCATGAAGTCCAACCATCAAGCTAACATGGATAGAACCCATCACTAAACCATGTCACTAAGCACTATGTCAACCTGGCTTTTAAATCTCTCCAGGGATGGTGCCTCAACCACTTCCCTAGGCAGCCCATTCCAATACTTAATAACCCTTTCAGTGTAAAAATTTTTCCTAATCTCCAATCTGAACCTCCCCTGGTGCAACTTGAGGCCATTTCCTCTTGTCCCATCACCTGTTCCTTGGGAGAAGAGACCGACCCCCCCCTGGCTACACCCTCCTTTCAGGAAGCTGTAGAGAGTGAGAAGGTCTCCCCTCAGCCTCCTTTTCTCCAGGCTGAACACCCCCAGCTCCTTCAGCCTCTCCTCATAAGACTTGTGCTCCAGACCCCTCACCAGCTCCATTGCCCTCCTCTGGATGCGTTCCAGCCCCTCAAGTGTTTTTTTGTGGTGAGGGCCCCAAAACTGGACACAGCCCTTGAGGTGGGGCCTCACCAGTGCCCAGTCCAGGGGGACTATCACCTCCCGAGTCCTACTCCCCACACTGTTCCTGACACAGGCCAGGATGCTGTTGGCCTTCTTGGCCACCTGGGCACACTGCTGGTTCATCTTCAGCTGACAGTTGACCGACACCCCATGTCCTTTCCTGCCAGGCAGCTCTCCAGCTCTTATTTATCTTTAAGCGACCTGGGACAGTTTATACTATTCTTTCCCAGCCCATACAAACTATTAACTGATCTCGTTTTGAAACACCAGTCCTTCATTGAAGTCTCTTAAATATTTTATAGTTGCTATTCATTCTGGAATTGTAATATGAAGAATGCTTTAAGCACTGAGCAGAACTGGTGATCATATAATTCTCCTTCTCCCTGTGTGCCCACCAGTCCTATTGTGCAGGTCTGTTACCTTCCCATTTCCTTTTCCTTAGTGGGAGCTTGAACAAAGGCGTGAGGAGACCTCCTGAGCTCTGCCTTCTGAGTGCAAGAGGTGGGAGTCCTTGTTCAGCACCATTGCCAGCTCAGAGTTCTCTACTACTTAAATAAAACAACTTTAACAATAAATCAACCGTGGTAGCTTTTGTTTTCTATATCGGCTGCAAGGATTAATTAAAGAAGCCTTTATATGTCTGCTCTAGGTTCTTGTTGGTAGCGGTAGGACCAGAGGAGATGCAGCTTCTCCCCTGCAGTGATCTGGGCCCTGGAAGATGCTCTGCCTTATGGAAAAGGAGACGATGGTTGGGGAGGTGGGGTTTGGGTCATGTGTTGGCTGTGTACACATCAAACTACTTCTCTGTGAGATGAGTAAGGGATGGAAAAATCTGTTTTGCTTGGTCTCCGGGCTGGTCTGGTTTTGCTATTATCATCTGATATTACAGTTGTCAAACCAATAAATTCCTACCTTCTCTACTAAATATAAAATTGCCTGTGTGGCAGGCTAGGATCTCTCTTTTTTTTTTTTTTGTTTGTTTGCTATTCCTTCCCCTACACAACACAGCTGCCTCCTTTCTCTTTACCTGCTCCCTATCCTCAGAGATAAATGCCCATGTTGGCTGCTTAGCAAGCTTTCAGAAATGTTCTTCTGCTTCACATATTAGAGTTTTCTTGCCTTTCTGTGTCACGTTCCTGATGCCCCTCTTGCTTCATACAGAATTTCTGTCTTGCTTACCTCTGACATCATGTATATTTGACAGCTTTGTAACTTGGATCCTAAATTTTCTGTATTTTCATGCCCTTCTCACATGACCTCAGTATGTGGATTGTGAATTTGGTACCGTGATTTCCTAACAAGCAAATCTTTTTCCTTGCCCTTAAGCAACTTATTTTCCTCACCTCACTCAGACTTTCTGTCATGACATGTCTTGAGCCAACTATGTGGTCTTTCTGGCTCTCATGTTACCCTCTGCACTAGCCATTCCTATGACCAATTTGTTGGCCAAGGAAATAATGATAATGGGTGCTGGTAGGGTTTTGTAGCTCTGGAGTTGCAGAAGATCAGAGAAGAGGTGTGCTCTCTGGTGGTTAGCACCAGCTGTGCTTTGCTTCCTGCCTCTCTGTGAGCTTTCTGTGGAGGTGCGAGGACAAGACAAGATCATGTGTGTAGTGATACTTCCGTAGTGCTCCCCATGTTCCTGGGGACTGCCCACAGGATTAAAAGTTTAGCTGTTTTCTTCACCTGTTAACGTTCCCGGTGATCTGTTGAATCCTATCAGCCTGGACCCAGATGTGCCACGGCTTCATGAAGTGGGGAGTGCAGAACCGTTATCCTCTGCCCATGGCCTCGGAAAGTGTTTTGGAACCCACCAGCTATTAGTAAGGTGCTGGGTAAATGATTGCTGTTGCCTTCTGTCATACATTTAATAAGCCATGATATGCTTATCGTATGTGAGTTTAATTCTCGCATTTTTAGTCCATTTACGTATTTGAACTTCATGGCATCCTGTGACAGGCTGGACAGGGCTTTGAGCAACCTGGTGTGGTGGGAGGTGTCTCTGCCTGTGGCAGGGGGATTGGAACTTGATGATCTTTAAGGTCCCTTCCGACCCAAACTGTACTATGATTCTATGACAGAGAGTTGTAAATATAAGTATGCCTGTGTGAAAAACATTAATTTCACTGAGTGTCCCCAGTTCTTTGCTGTAAGAACAGCTGGTGATCATTCCCTAGTTCTATTATTCATGCCATTTACGGCTTTATGGACCTCTCAAATACCTGTGCCGTGCCTTTATTCCTCTGTTCTATCCAGCTGAAAAGTCTTAAATTTATGCTTGTGTGGAAGCTGTTCCAATCCCAAATGTTCTCATTGCTCACAGAAGGTAATTTTACCCTTTTTGAACTGAAGTGACAGGGGACTGACTCTGGTGTTCAAAAAGGAGGCAAACCCTAGGTTTTCAAGTGGTATGGTAATGTTTCCTGCTTTATTCTTTGTGTCTTTTGTAACAATTCTTTATTGTTTTTTAACCTTTTTGATAATGCTGAGTGGTGAGCTGCTGTTTTTCAATAAATATCTGAATGATTCCCTCCCTTCTTGTTAGCAATATCTGGTTTGGGCTTGTTCTGCTTCTGTGAGCATTTCTTTAGCGTTAACAACACCATGTAGTATCACCTGGTTCATTGCTTGTATTGGTGTGTTAAGAAGTTGCTGAGCTAGAGAAAGTGCTGTCTGATTTCTGTTTGATAGTGCAGCCGTGATTTATTAGACATTTCTTTCAAGAGCAGTGCTGGAGCCTCTTATGTGACATTACTAATGACTTCTTCAAAGTTTTAGTTTCCCAGAAAACTGTATGTGCTTGCAGGCAATCAGGGTACCACCAGTTGATGAACACCAGAAAAAATAATGGGGATTCAGAAACCTAAATTAACAGTGTGGACATTGTGGGTAATTTTTGTTTTCAGTCTTTTGCCCTAGAAATGCATTGTAGAACTGCTTAGGAGTATTATTTCTTCCTGATAACCTCTATGCTTTGAACATTTTCTAATGTGAAACAGGATTACATGGTCTTTCTTAGAATCTTAATTGTACAGTAGTGTGATGCATTTGTTTCTTGATAGTTGTGCCTGTGGGATTTTGACAGCCTTGCCCGGCGAGCAATGTTCTCAGGTAGGGGTTTGTGTGTGTAATTGCCTGTATGGCAAGACATTGTAAAGCCCTTTTCAGAGTCAGTGCCCCGGTCTCTTATCAGTGCATCTTTTCGTCCTTTGCTGGGAGGATTCTGTTGCACAGCTCTGGAGAGTTTAATTATTTTTCACAGTGAGCGTTTAAGAACATGATCTGTAGGCTGCCTAAAAAATAGAGTATGTTACAATTGTGCTTTCTTATTAAAAATCTCTTCTTGTATATAAGTGATGAAAAACTTTTATGCTGACAAATACAGTGCTTTTTATTTTGGAAGAGTGGTGGGTTTTTTTTTTTAACTTTCAGGCATTTTTTGTGTGCTCTGAAAAACAACGATTCTGCAAATAGCCTGTGGCATCACCTAGGAACAAGCCTGTTATCAGCAATGGAGTGTTTGGGCAGATCTGCCTGGGGCTGTGGCAAAGAGTAACACAGAAAACAATCTGAATTCCTCTGCTGTAACCAGAAAAGCAGTGAGGAAAGGAAAACTTCTCCCCACCACTGAGTCCTTTGAGACCTCTTTGGCAGGTCCTATATTAATGCTGATTTGGGTGGATTTAGTAAGGTGTTATGCCCTTAGTGAGTCAGTAATTTAATATAAATTCAGTGAGAAGTCTTTTAATTCAGATTTCAAGTGTTGCATTTTTTTGAGTCACTCCACGTGTCGTAATGTTGTAATGTTCTCTTATTTTCTTAATACTTTGCTATCTTATTTTGTAATCATCGCTTTAGGGTTAGTGAATGAGTTCCTTGAGATCAGGACCATGGATTGTTGACAACATGCTTAGGTGCTATTTACAAACTTTGTTAAACAAATAAAGGTCAGATTTATGCTATTATCACTTTCCCGTCCTTGTCCTTGGCGTGAGCAGGCGCGAGGTGCCCTGATGTGCCATATGCTTACATGTTAATGTAGTACAGACTAGGTCTCCGATAAAAGGGGGCGTTTCTGAGAAAAGTTACATGATGCAAGGTTTGGAACCCAGTGCTTGCTATTGATTCGCATTTAGTGCTTTGCTGTTACTGTGTTTTCAGAAGGCTAGAAGGCAATTACAGTTGCTGTTTTCAAAGAAATAAAATAACTTTGCTCTAGTAAGGCAAAGGGTAGATAAAGGGTAAACGTAGTATCTCTTTTTGTGAGACAACCAAGACGGGTTTTACCCGAGAACTGAGTTTTTCGTACGTTTCAAAAAATCTAGAATACAAACAGGTAGTATGTCATGGCAATAAATGGTCCATTACGTTACAGAACCAGTAGCCAGCCCTTTGCTGGTATAGACACCAGGCTGAGCTTCGCAGACAGTCCTGCCGCTTGGGGCTTCTGACCAAAGGGTTGGTTTGAGCTCTGCAGCATTGTGGCTAGTCCTTGGCATTGCTATTTCCTTCCTCCTCTTAGATTATCGATTAGGTCTGCCTATCACTAGGGCTGTGAAAAATCTCCTGAGATAAGGGTTGCCTTTTCCGCAGCTGTTAATAAAGTTGCCGAGCCATTGAGAAGTGTGGCTGGGAGCAGAGAAGATTGTCATCTTTGCTACCTTTAGTTTAGGGGAAAAGAGAAGAAGCAGGAAACGTGATGAAAGAAAGTACAATTCTGCTTAATGAATATTCCTTTTTAAAAAATTTAATTCAAGGTATTTTTGAAGAAGGGAGTTCAGTAGTATTCTGAAAATAATTTAAATTTTCTGTGGATAGGAATATCTAAATTACACTAAGAGGGTGTAAATTCATTAAGAATGTATGTTGTAATTTCACTGCATAAGCCAGTCATTGATTTCCTGAACTGATGTCATAGGTACTTGATTTTGTAATTTTTCTCCACTGTATTTCCTGTGGCAGGACGCAAGATTAGTCTAGTGTATCTGTTTATCCTTTATATGCACAGGCACAATACCGGTGTTAATTTTTGTTTTGCAAATGCAGCATTCTCATGCGGATGGAGAACTGTGCCTTCTGTGTCTTTCGCTGCCAGGCTGAAGCCTGTCCTCTAAGATATTTAAATGACAGCGATTGCTGTTGCACAATAATTTACAGAAGAAAGAGGTGCAACGTTTCTGGAGCCTTGGACTTTGAATAGGGTTTTGGAGTCTGACTCTGCTCTGTCCTGTCAAAGCAGGTTGAATGCCAGGATGCCTTGGAAGCTGCCGCTCGGGCGGAGGGCCTGCCGCTGGATCCCTCCGTGCATTCCCAGCTGAGGATGCTGGACCAAGAGCATCACAAGGGCAAATACCACCATGGCCTGAATGCCCTCAAACCCATACGGACAACTTCCAAGTGAGTCTGTAGGCTACAAAAGAACTGATGCAGCATTTGCTTTTCAAACCAGTCACAAAGCAGGATTGCAGCTGTAGGTCTGCTGACTGATGCTGAAAACAGTAGAATTTGTTTAGCAAGTGTGACTGGCCTGGGCTGTTTGGTACTCTGAGTACTGTCAAAGAGAGGAAGCTTTGTCTTTCACAGGGATTGACAATTCTGTTTGTTTCCTTTTTCATTTGTTTCTGATTTTTTTCTTTCTTTTAGACACCAGCATCCTGTTGATAATGCTGGGCTTTTTTCATGCATGACCTTCTCCTGGCTCACTCCTCTGGCCCACAGAGCATACAAGAAAGGGGAGTTGTTTATGGATGATGTGTGGTCTTTGTCAAGGCATGAGTCTTCAGATGTCAACTGTAGAAGGTAGAGACATCTTGTTCCTTATTATTTTCTTGTTTCCTCTTTTTTGTACATTAGTTCATAGGCACTGATATGGTATTGCCCTAGAGAAGGGCACTGAAATTTTGTTCTGCTTTTCTCAGAATAGTGGAATTAATTTAGTTTTATCCTTCTTAGATGACTTCCTCCTACTGCATTGTTTCTGTATTCTTGCCGATTTCAGTCAACTTAGAGGTTTCTGTCTCCAGGAGTGTTTTGCAATTGTTTTTCTCTTTTTGCATGTCTTTATTCTTAATAAAACACAATAATTCCTGAAGGCTATGCTGAAAAAAAAAATGTGCTAAACTAATGAAAAGTACTACTGACAGTAACAAGGTGATTTGAATATGGGTCAGATCTTGCAATCACACTAACCTTTTATGGCTAATGAGAATTTTTCAGGTTTTGACTCCACGAGTCTTCTCTCAGATCGACAAGGAAAGACTGTGATGAGTCACTATATTGAGATTGCCAAACAGACTCCAGGCAAAGCAAAAGTCATTTCATTTTTCATCCCACTCTTCTGTCAAAGTAACACAGCATAGATATTTCAAGATGCAGTTTTTTTGCCTCCTAGAATGTACCATGTATTTATTTACCTTGACATCCAGTAACGTTTGTTGCTTTGATCTAGGAAAAGCTTGGAATTTTCACAAAGAGATACCTATGAGACTGTACCTTACCTCACAGTGAAAAAATTATAAGAGGAGGCTTCTGTTTTTGTCAGGCTGGAGAGATTGTGGCAGGAAGAACTGCAGGAAAGCGGGCCCGATGATGCTTCTCTCCGGAGGGTTGTGTGGATTTTCTGCCGCACGAGGCTCATCATTTCCATAGTGTGTTTGATGATCACGCAGCTCGCGGGTTTTAGTGGACCAGTAAGTAATATCCATCCTTTTTTTTAACAACCCCAGAGGGCTCCATCTCATGGCCAACTGTAAAATCTTAAGGTTTCATTGCAGAATCACTGAAATGTTTTGACTAGCTAGAAATTTTGGGGCAAAATTCCAGAGTGATAAAATAATCCAAGATAGGTTTCCTACAGCTGGTGGATCAGTTGCTGAATACCAAGGCCAAGTTCTTGGAGAAGGGAGGGGAAGTTAGATATCTTGGAGGAAATGCACACTTGGTTTTTCCTTTTGGTTTTGATTATAGTTTAAAGCTCTTCCTAAACTGGTATGTGGTCTTTTTGCATAAAATTCTTATGTGCAGGTCTTTTCATTGTTTTCTTTTTCTTTTTGCAATTATGTAAATTTATCTTGGAATAAAGTTCAGCACAATAAAACACTAACCTTAGATTATTGGCATTAATAGCACAGTCTTCAAGAAGTGGAACGAAGCAATTTCTTTAGAGCACTGCTTAAAAACTACCGTGAGCAGGTCTCCAGAAGCCTGCGGGTGTAGTCTTTACTGATCCTACAGAGAACGGTCAGAGAGGTTTGGTGTAGACGTGTTAGAGTGTGTCACTGCCAGTAGGAGCTGCTGCTGTTTGTGGCTATGGGTCATAATGAAGATAACAACATATGGGACTTGACATTCACACCATTTTTTGTCACCTGTTTGTTGCACGTGCTGTGCAGTTGAAATTTTGACTAAATTTATTCTCTACACATTTCCCTTGAGGAGTAGGAGCAGTATTACTGCTAGTAGTACACGTTTCAGTGTGCTGGTAAGCTGAAGGTTCATTTCTTGGGTAAGTACACTTGGGTGCACTATTAGGTGAAGTGTCTTTTTAAAATGTTTTCCTGCTTTTAAATGTCTTGTCAGAATGATGTTCTACTTTTTAAGCCTTTTTAAAGTTTGCCTTGTTTCATGTAATATGAATAACAATAAATGTTTCTGTGGTATTATTTTCCTGGTAATAATTTATAGTATCTTGTATTATAAAATACACAAACGTACTTCGGTAATTAACAATAAATCATGATTAAGGTTTTAACAGCACTAGTTTTCCCCAAGAAGAGCTTCTGTCATTGTTTCACTACAGGGCTTTAGTAGCTGCTTTTATCTTTAGCAAAGACCTTGCAGCAGGGTTGCCCCTAATCTCTGTAGCATGATTTTCTCAATGTGTCTCAGCCAAACTGCTGGATGAGAGTCGGAGGGGAAGGAGGAAAACAAACCAGCCTGGTGAGGCTGGGGGCTACCACTGCAATTGGTGCTCAGTTTGGGTAATTTAAAATTATCTATAGACATTTGCCCATTTACAGGCAACCTTATTCATTTCTCTGAACAAGGAACCATTCCCTTTTGGTTCCTTCATTTGGCATGAAAAATAAGTCTTTACCATCCCTCCTCCCTGTTTTTAAAAATGGCATGCCTCATAGATATGCCTATGCTGTCTCCTCAGAAGTATCAGTGCTTTCTTATAGTCACCTGAAGGTGGAAAAGGAGGTCAGGAAAAGCACTTGACTTGACGTCATGTATTGGGGAAAATTGTAAAATGGAGTTAAACACTATATTAAGTTTAAAAATTTCAATGGAATGTCCATGACGTTGAAATGCCAGCCAACAGCTGTGGCTTTGCTAATGATCATTGTGATGGTTATAACCGGAAAGGCGTTGTTGCAGACTTCCTGTGTGTTTGGTTTTTTTTTTTTTAATATCAGATAGATCCTTCAAGGATCTTCCTTTTTTTTAATTTTAATAAATTCTGCATCTGGAACAGTATCAAAACCTGTAACCTGCTGAGACAGCTGCATGCGTCAGACCGCCTTGCAATAGCCATCAAAATGTACTAGTACAGGCGAGATGCTATTTATCTCCGGTGAATATTGGCTGTCGATTGATCAGCTACTAAAACTTTCAAGTTCGGGTTGAGGAGCAAAGAGTTTCTTTGATTACGAAAGATAATCAGTTTAACTCCAGGTCTGAACAATGTACCTCTTGGCAACTGTTCAGAGCTATTCTTCCTGTTTGGGAGATGGGGAAGCTGGCAGTGTTAGTGGAGAACAGCTTGTTGGCTCAGTTGTTGGAGGGGGAGTGGTAAGCTGCCGGAGGTAAGTTTCCCGAGGTCCCGTTGGCTCCAGCTGCAGCTGCCCCGTGGCGCGGTGCCTGCGGCAGGGACGCCGGCGCTGCAGTGGGACCAGTGACAGAAGCTGTTCTTTAGAATTTTCAGGATGGCTGTTTTCTGCGTCAGAATGAGACAGTCCTGCTGGGCAGAGCCAACGCCAAGAGCAAAGGTAAGGTAATGTTTATTCAATGGGAATGGTTAAGACAGCCGAGCAGCTAGTACCAGCTACTGCGGTGATAGTCACAGGAGTCCCTTTTTCCCCATTAGCTTGAGTTTTAGTTTTTGTACTGTGACTTTCTTGTTTTGTAAATAACTATGCTGGATCCTTGTCATTAAACATGTTTGAATTTAAATAGTATGTGTTCAGATGTTAATTTTGTGTGACATTTTCCCCCTCCCTTTTCAAAATTCTTTAATCTGCTGTTTCCTCTTTTCTTTTTTTCTGGAAAAAAAAAAAACCAACAAAAACCAAAAAACAATGGGGGATATAATGTAAGCTGGTCTCTTATTTCATCACGGGAGATGCCGAATCTATTAAATAGTGCTGAAAAATTGCACTAAAAAGTTTTGGGAGAAATGAGACCCCAGGAAACATCTGCTATCTTTATACAACCTCTCTTGGAGACTTTCAGCAATGCTGTGGTGTGTGAGAAAATGCTTGCAGTCTGCGACCATGCTGAGTTACAGCTCATGAGGAAAAAGGGGGATTTTCACCCCAATTGCTCAGTGACTCGGTTGCATATGTTGGATTGAATACTGGATAAAGAAGTCAGTAATCTCCTTAGTAACTGCAAACCAACTGTGTGCAGTTGTGGTCCAAACAGTCCACAGTCGATGTAAAATTAAATCCAAGTAAGGAGAAAGTTGGAATGCAATAGATCTGTGAATGTGAGCTCCTCACATTTGTTCAGGGATCAGTATGTAAATTTTCTCAGAGGCCATTCTAGACCCCGATGGACATCTGGCTTTAATTCACACCTGTGAAAGTGAAAGAGCAAAATTATTGACAGCATGTTTCCTTGGTTCTGACGTGCAGAATTATTTTCCTCAGAACAGTTGAATTTGATCTCTTTTTTTTCCTGTTATTTGATACTGGGCTGTAGCGATCAATACCTTTGCTGAAGTAATGGGGTTTTGTTTTTTAACTCTCTCTTCAAACTCTACAGAACTCTTATTTGCAAAACCTGGTTTAGCCAAGAGGACTTCAACGGACTATGATGTGAATGGCTTCTCAAATATTTTCTTTGGTCTCAGGGTTTTTTTGTTGCTTTTTATTATGGGCAAAGGTATTTCTCTGCTCTGTACTAGCATATATATAAAAAGCACCGGTGTCTTAAAGCATCATTTGTTGAAAAGCTCTCTAGGAAATCTTTTGCTGTCTGTGAAGCCTTACTATAAGATACTTTTTAAACCAGATTTCAGAATTTGTGCAGCCCTAGAAGCCTCCTCTGTTGGCACCTGCAAGTTTGACTTCTCTTGGACTTCATGAACAAATACTGTTCCGTTTGTGTATCTTTATAATTTTGTGTGTAGTTTCAAATCTAGTTTATGTTAGAGGCTAAGACTGACTGTTAGATATTAGCCCTTTATAATAATCCTGTATGTGCAGATTGTATGTTTATACAATGCTCTACCTGTTGTACAGTGTTTTTGAGATGTTACCGTTTAAGATGGCACTTTATTTCAAATAAAAGCCTGTTGCTTCTCAGTCAATAGTATTTAATATTGCTGGTGATTGTGAGTTGTATGATGTTATATTGTGCCATTGGACCACAAAGAGCTGGAGGTGGGAATTGGTGGTTCTGGGGGCTGTCCTTTCTCTGCAGGTGATGTTTGAAATGTGATTCCTGAGGTAAAGTGTTTACATTTTTGGGGGGAGAGGGCATGGGGAGGGAATGAATGGTTAATTTTTTGTCTTTTTTTTTTCTCCCCCGTCCCCAATGATTTTGTGGTATTGCGTACCTTGTGCTTTCTGCTTGTTTTTTTCTTTACTATTAAACTGCTGATGTTTATTTCCAGGAATGTTTTGCAAATGTCCTTCTCACTCTTCCCCTCTACAACTGTAGGTACATTGTTCCTTTTTATCAAATAAGCACGTTTGAAGCAAACCAAAGATAAAATAAAAAAGGTCTTAATGTCACGTAAAGGAATGTTTCTTAATGTGCGCAGATGTATAAGTAGTGACTATATTTTAAAACTCTTCTATATGATAATGCATTGCTTTCAGCTAACTGACAGATTTATGTTAAGTTAGAAGACACGGAGGATTAGAAGCGTGCTGCGAGGAATATGGTTCCAAATTAAACTCTTTTTACTTACTAAATTTGACTCAGTGCTTGGCTCTCAGCAGGGCTTTGTGTTACAGTACTCCTGTATTGACACCTTTTACTTCTAGAAAGAAGATGCTTTCTATTTCAAACGGCTCTTTTAAAAACAAAGTAGCCTACTTATTTCTAACTTAACATAAAGTTGTTGCATGGTCCTCTGGGATGATGGGGTGTTCATGCAAGCTTGCATTTCTTCCTGTAGGCATTCGTTGTGAAACACCTTTTGGAGTACACCCAGCAGAGTGAGTCCAACCTGCAGTACAGCTTGTTTTTAGTTTTTGGCATCTTTATGACGGAAATAGTGCGATCTTGGTCCCTTGCGCTAACCTGGGCTTTGAATTACCGCACGGGGGTTAGACTGCGTGGAGCTATCTTGACAATGGCGTTTAAAAAAATTCTTAAGCTGAAGAACATCAAGGAGAAGTCTCTTGGAGAGGTGAGCTGCAGCAGCAGTTTGAAAATTACAGAGTGAAAATAGATATACAATATGTTCCTTTGAGAATGAGTTGTGCCTTAAGTCTGAATAATCTCTTACGTGTATTTTTCAGCTCATAAATGTTTGTTCCAATGATGGTCAGAGGATGTTTGAAGCTGCAGCAGTTGGCAGTTTGTTGGCTGGGGGCCCTATTGTGGCCATCTTAGGAATGGTTTATAATGTGATTATTCTGGGTCCAACAGGCTTCTTGGGCTCAGCTGTCTTCATCCTTTTCTACCCAGCAATGGTGAGTTGGAAAGAGTTAAGACTCGCTTCATTTCTATTAGGTCAGACATATGTATAGTTCTGAATAGAAGGCATTGAAACGTGTGAGATTTAGCCCATTTATGGCACTGCATGTTATTAAAGGTGTTTCTGAAGGTGGGGTATGAAGCAGAAATTTGGAAACGGGAAGTTAAAAATGATACAGAAAATTAGAAAATGGAAATAGGAAAATGGATGGAGTTGACTGAGATAAATATGCATAGCTAAATTAAACTGCAGAATGCTCAGGTGTGTTTGGTCGAGGTTGAAAAGACACAAGGCTCCGGCTCATGCACTGGAGCTCGGTGCTGCATGAGCACACCATGCTTGATTTCAGCAAAAGATGAAAATCACCGTGCCTTGGAGAGGGCAGTTACTCTACCCTGACTTCTGCTGAGCTGTGAAATAGGCTAGTTCGAGGCAAAATGCCCTGCGAGACTGCTGAAGATTTGTCACTGTGTTCATAATGCCAATTTTAAAAAGCATGGAGGCTGAATGCTATGAGGTCCACTTCAGTCCGATTTGTCTGGCTAACAGTAGGATTAAAGTAATGGGAATTATAGTTTAAAGAGGGGGTTGAGGAGTGGAGTTTGATCATCTTTTCCAGTTCTTTTCAGCAGTCCTTCTGTATTGATGGGGACTCCAAAAGACATTGCAGGACTAGGGCAAAGAGCTGAAAACTTCCTATAGTAGTGTGTTAGTTTTGAATTTCAGACCGGGGATGGGATCAGTGTAAGAGTAGCAGATACTTAGAAACATGTGAACAACTACTTATTTTTAGATTGGTTTGGTAAAAAAGTTAAAACTGTTTTACCCCTTTCGTAGCACTGGCATGTGGCAGACACTGATCTGGCTGCGCTCGCTCGCACAGTCCAGCTCTGCTCTTTTGCTTGTGGGGCCAGGTTAAAAGGTTGGCTAAAATGGATCATCTTGGTGTGTCTTTTGCTGAGAGTGTTTGTAGTCTCTGTGCTTCAGGAGCTCTAACAAAACTGGTACTATTCAATGTTGGTAAAAGTCCACACCTTTTTTTTTTTTCACAAATTTTTATTTTTGTTGAAACTTGCCATCATGTGCCTCGTGCTCAGGGCAGATGGAGCGGGAGGATAATCGATGGTGCCTCCAGCCAACTTTTATGTTAGAACAAGTTGACTTGCCCCATTCCCGAATCCCTTTGTCAAATTCAAAATTGGCTTTCTCTGGTAATCAGAGTTGGATATACTCGCTCTTTCTGAGCTGCCATTAATGTTCCATGGTGTTCCTTTTGTTTCAGATGTTTGTGTCGCGCCTCACAGCTTATTTCAGAAGAAAGTGTGTATCGACAACAGATGAGCGTGTGCAAAAGATGAATGAAGTTCTAAATTACATTAAGTTCATTAAAATGTATGCCTGGGTCAAACCATTTTCTCAGAACGTTCAAAGTGAGTTCACACAATCTGTAAATGCTTTCTTTTCTGCGGATGCCCCGTTGCTTAGTGCCCGGCCTCGTCCTGGCTTCACAGCATAGGTGCTGGTGCACACACAGTGTAGAAACACCCCACCCTTTGGGACTCCTGCCTGTTGTGCGTGGCGGGTTGGACCAACAGACCTGCCTCTGCAGTCTCACCTTCTGGCATAAGGATGTTTGTGGCTTGGCACTGATATTCCGTTTGTAAATTTTGTTCCATTTTCTATCATTTGATAAATGTGCTGGCTGCTCCATTTTAAAAAGAGCTCTATTCTTATGGAGATTTACAGACCATTATAGTTGGCTTCTCCGTAACTGCAGTCTTTATAGGAAGGTATATAATATGATAAATGCTGAGGCATAGAGTTAGGCGTCTCTTACTCCATGTTCATAGTGGTATGGTGTTGTCTGTTGCGTACTTACCCCACAAATCATACTTCAAACGTGGTGCCCCTCTTTGTGTTTCTAGAAATCCGTGAGGAAGAACGTAAGATCTTGGAGCGTGCGGGCTACTTCCAGAGCATCACTGTGGGGGTGGCCCCCATCGTTGTGGTCATTGCCAGTGTGGTGACCTTTTCTGTCCACATGATCCTCGGCTATGACCTTACGGCAGCTCAGGTAACGTACTGCATGTTGAAAATACTCTTTACAATATTGTGACAGTAGTTTTCGTGCTAAGCCATTTCTCTTCAGCACATGTTGTGCTCTGTGGCCGTGCCCACGTGACCGGGCTGTGCCGTGCTGACAGAAGTGAACGTCCAATGGCTGTGAGAGCAGCTGCAGCCTCAGATCTTGCACAAAGAGCTCTTGGTGCTGTTTCATGCCTGACCTTCCCCAGAATGGGTTTTGAGGTGAATGTAAACCAGAGCTCCTGTTTACTGTTCAGACAGGATGTCGGGATTGCTGGATGTTGTTGTTTTACCATGTGTTTGGATGCCAACAGCACAAATCTGTCTTAAACCAGAATTTGAACGTGGGTGTTCACAAGTAATAGACTGATGCAGAATTTGCTGCTTTCAGTAGACCTACAAACACTGAAGATGTCTGCTTGGTTTGTTACCGAGCACTGGAGAAGGAGTTGGCTAGATCTGCTGTTTTCTGCTGGCTGACAATGTGTTGAATATGTAAATGGTTATTTGTGGACCCTGGGCCTTTTCTATGGCTCTGAGTGGCTGCTGTGACAATTCAGCTTTTGGGAGGTTGGAGCCATTTGTATGTTGCATCTACATGTGATTCTCTCTCTTGTCTCATTTCTAGGCATTCACAGTGGTCACTGTCTTTAATTCAATGACTTTTGCTCTAAAAGTAACACCTTTCTCAGTGAAGTCTCTATCTGAGGCATCTGTTTCTGTTGACAGATTTAAGGTAAGCAGTCCTTTGGCCTTGCAGTTCTAACTGTACATGTGGAGTGTTGTATGTGTATCATAGGAGCTGAGGGAACACTTGAAAGATACTGGTGTTTTGATGACTGAGGAGTTTGTTTTCTTTACACTTAGCACTCCAGATTATTGGATTCTGCAAAAAAAATTCAAATCTAATGAAGGAATATTAGAAGTTTAAGATAATACCAGCATGCAAGGCAAAATATTCTTATTTAATGATTTTTAGGATTTTGGTGTTGGCCACTGTAAGACACAAACACAGAATCCAGAACTAGATGGCTCACAGTATTATAATTCTTAAACTCTCTTCTAAGATCGTTTGCATGAAAAGACAGTGCAACATGTCTGCAATGAAGTTCCATGTTCTGCTAGTGACACTCCTTTTGGAAATGTCATGTATTACTTAGGCAGCTTTGCACAAATCAGTAAAGTTTTCTCTGTAGTCATGAAAAACAGGGTTTGTATTTCCAGACCAGATTAAGTGACTGAAACTTCACTATTTGAGTAAAATGCAGTTGTGATCTGATGAAACAGAATCTGTAGCAGGACATTAGAACCCTTATAACAAACAATCCTGTTCATCCTTCAGTCCCTGTGAAGTGAATATGCTGTGTGTACTTCAGGCTGTACTCAGAGGTCAGGCCTTTGTGTTCTGTCTTGAAGACAATAGTACATTGCAGAAATTTCCAAATAGGATTCCACAGACATTGACAGATCCATGGATACTGTGTAATGCATTCATGAAACACACCTGGGTATGAGAAGAATAAGATCTGCAGAACGGTTTTGAGATCCCATTGCTTTTGAGCGTTTTTGTTTAACCTTCTGAGTCACACTAAATCAGGCTTTCTTAAATCCAAATGCACTGAAGGAAGTTTTGCAGGGGAAGAGGAAGAGAGGGGAAAGAGAAATTGTAATATCTCCCAATTTGACTGTAAACAGTGTAATCTGTGTAGGGAGCATAACACAAGGTGGGGATGCTCTAACATCACAGTAAAAATGTACCTAATTTTTTGGCTCTGTACATGAGTATGAGCTTGCTTATGAATGTATGGTTTAGGCAAGCGTAAATGAGGCTGAGAATTGGGAAGTCTATAATCACATAAGGCTTCTTAGTTCAAAATATAAACTATATAAATGAAAAATGTTTTATTTTGCAATTAAACTGTGTGAAAAATCTCTTCCTGATCTGTGTTGGCTGTAAGTACTGATGAATGTGGTGGAAAACGTGATACAGTGGACTTAATGGCTTACTTCTTATTGTCAAGCAGCCCAAGATAGGTCAGCTAAATTTGTGCAAGATGACTTTTTTCCCAGCAGAAAAGGGGAAGGCTAAAGGCTGAAGTTAAAAGTCATTCCTTCTCCTTCCATAATGAGTTAGTGTACAGGACAAGTCAGTCACTTTCCTTCATGGTGCCCGCTCCTTTCATAGAACCATAGAATGGTTTGGGTTGGAAGGGACCTTAAAGATCATCCAGTGCCACCCCCTGCCCTGGGCAGGGACACCTCCCACCGGACCAGGTTGCTCAAAGCCCCATCCAGCCTGGCCTTGAGCCCCTCCAGGGATTTCCATATATTCTACTTACGTGTTTTAAAGCTGGAAATTACAGAGCCGCATTTTCAAACACTTGAAAGAATAAGTCTCTCTCATATTGCATGCAAAGTATTGCAGTTCTGTAAAAGTCTTAGTGTATCTACGTGCTTCCACCACATCCAGGAATGCCCTGGCCACTTAGCACGCCTGGAGTTAGTTGACACTAATGAGCTACCTTTTGCTCTTCAGCTTCCTCCTACTATATAGCCTGATGTGTTTTGCTGCGTGAGTGTGCCATAGGCTTGTCTCCCAGTCTTGATCAGGTGTCTCATCTTTACACCTCTCTCACAACTCCTATCAGAGTTTATTTCTAATGGAAGAGGTTCATATGATAAAGAAAAAACCAGCCAATCCTCACACCGCGATAGAGGTGAAAAATGCTACCTTGGCTTGGGACTTCTCCCACGCCAGCGTCCAGAGCTCACCAAAGTTGACCCCCAAAGTGAAAAAAGACAAGAAAGTCACCAAGGGCAAGAAAGAGAAAATGAAGCTACAGAATGAGGGACAGCAAGCTGTGCTGGCAGAGCAGAAGGGCCATCTTCTAGTGGACAGTGATGACCATCCTAGCCCCGAAGAGGAGAACAAAATCATCCATCTGGTTAACCTTCGGCTTCAGAGGACTCTCTACAACATTGACTTTGAGATAGAAAAGGTAAGAGAAGAAAGGAGGAAATCTGAGCTTTCAGAAGGCCTCATTTTTAGCTGTCCTTTGGAATACGATGCTGTGTATTTTTGCATGAAATGGAGCATATTGCTGTTGTGCACTCCTGTAATATCCATGGCAACTGCAGTATCCAGGATGCAGTGGCTGATTTTCATGTAAACAGCTGTGCCATTCTAGCAAACTAGATTTTTGCAAACAGCCCGTGAAACACCTGGAGGCTGCATCACTTTCACACCTGACATTCTACCGACATACTCTTGGTACAGTATATGAGCCATTGAGCTTAAGGAATCAGCAGGGCAACAGGGATATCGGGGGGGTGTTGGTGGATAGTGTATTCCTGCAGCCATTGGATAATTTGCAGGGGTACAGCTGTATTCTGGGTGAACATTTTAGGTGATTAGGTGTTCTAATGGAACATAACAGTGCTTTTTCTCTGAAGATGGTGCAATTTTCTTCCCTGACAATTTTGGTACAGTGGAAAGACACACAGGTTTTCAAGAATTTAGAAACAGTTGGAGTCCTCATTCCAAGATGGGTAAAAGCATGTAAAATGTCAAAGAAAAAACATTGAACTTAATACATGACATCTTCTACAAATACAAAAGTTTTGCAGTCTGGCACTTGGATGCTGTAGTAATGGGATCCATGCATTTATCAAGATATTTATGGTTAAATTGTCTCCTGTAGTCATATAAGTAAAGCCATAGTTTAAGCTATTTTAAACTATTAAACCCATGTATTTTAAACTTTTGAGAAGGCTGCATATAGTTTAAAAAATAGCCTTGAAAAAAGAGTACACAGTTAATTGAAAATGTAAAGGCCAGTTTACTATCAGATGTTTGTAAATGATAGAAGGCCGGCAACATGATGCACAAGTGGCTATATACTTTCTGACCGCTTTACCTTTTTTTACAAAAGGAACAAAAATAGTTTTGATGAATCCATGGTTTAATGTGGGTATCAACTCACCCATTTTATTGCAGAGAAACTCTTCAAAGTGACTGGATTCTAGCTTTTTCTTGGTACGTGTTCTTTAGCAAACTACATCTCATAGGCCATGAGTTTTACTTGATACACGTACTCCAAATTCTGTTTTTCTTTCAGTCTTTCCCTCTTTATTTCTTTCCTTGCCGCTCTCAAAAGCATCTTGGTGCGTTCTGTTCAGGCAGGCCTCGGTGCTCCCAGCTGAGTGCAGCTGTATCAGGCCCAGTCAAAGGGAAGCTGATCTTAAAATAAGTTCGTTTTCATCTGTGAAGTTGATTCAGGTTTAGTCCATGGCGGGATAGTATTCACTCTTTATTATTTCAGAGTTAAAATACTGACTGTTTTGCTTTTTTCTGTCTGTTATGTCTCTTTTCAGCTGTCCATCTGTCCCCTCTGAGGTATTAAAGGTAGTCCAAATTCTGAAAGGGATGGAGAATATAAGAAATGAGTACCGTAATTATGTTTTTTTTCTGTCTAGGGAAAACTTGTTGGAATTTGTGGCAGTGTGGGGAGCGGAAAAACTTCTCTTATCTCAGCGATTTTAGGACAGGTGAGAAATTCTGTTATGACTACTTCTCTTCTCTTACCTACCTCCTATTTCACTTATTTGGACTTTGTAGAAGAAAGTCTGTTCTAGACGTGGAATAGCATAATTTCACAGTTTCTCTTAATTTCAGATGACCCTGCTGGAGGGTAGCATTGCAGTAAATGGGACATTTGCATATGTGGCTCAGCAGGCCTGGATTCTCAATGCTACACTTCGGGACAACATTCTTTTTGGCAAGGAATATGATGAAGAAAGGTTTGTCAGAACTATTTGCTGATTTTCATGAAAGCTTAGTAGCTCTTGGCCCAAGTGTGGGAAGATTTAGTGCAGAGTACGCTACAACTGAAGCCTACGTATCCTTTTACAGTCTGCCTTTAAGGCTCTGTTAAGTCTCACCTAAGAGCCTGCCTCTCTTGCCCGTGGTCACTGTGACCGGTGGCTGTGGTGGCTCATTGCAGCGAGGGCTCTCGTGCTGGAGGCCTCTCTGACCTCTGCTTTATCAGCTGCTGTGGGGCAGCACTGAAGTGGCATTTGCTCTTGCTGTCCTGCCCTTGCCCTCTTTAAACACAACTGCTGTTTGCAGTGTACAAATGTGGCTCTCCCCTGGTGGGGACCTTCCCTGTAGCCTGTGCTGGCCATCCCAGGAAAGAAATTGCCTCCTTACCTTCGCAGAACTTCAGGAGCAGGTGGTCAGTTATTATCCTCAGTTTCCTCCTGGGAACCCAAGGCAGATCATTTGTTTTAGGCTGCTGAAATGTCTGCTTTTAGTGTAGAAAGTGAGATAATGCTGTAGTAGCTAGATTCTCAGGGAAAAAAAAACCCAGCTCTTACTACTCATCTAATTGTTCTTTAGATACAATATGGTGTTGAATGGTTGCTGTCTAAGGCCTGACCTAGCCATCCTTCCAAATGGGGACCTGACAGAGGTATGCATTTTGCTTATAGTAAAGTAATTAGTAGATGAAGAAAAGTATGGTTTTGGTTTGTTGGATTAGACTGGAGTGAGTGAAACATCATTCTGGAATGCCTGTAAGCCAAGCTGTTGGCCTTCTTGAGCTTATCAATGCAGGCTCTGGGCTACTGAGAGTTGTGTTTGTTTGTGACTCAGATGTTGACAGTTTGGGCATTTTTCATTTTGTTGTAAACTTAGTTGCCTTAACAGGACCTTCTTGAACTTGTTTTAAAATAGCTAAGAAAAAAGCATGGCTATGTTAATACAAAAAAAATGAACAAAAGACTACCGCCACATTGAAGCATATTAGCCTTGAGTTTGAACATGTAACACATTTCACAAAGAAGTGGACACCCGAACTATAGAATATATATATGTAGTAAAACAATACATAATATTGTATGTCTGTGTGTGTATATATATATAAAAAATAATATTATAGTCTGCTTCATTCCAGTTACCTCTTGAGCTCTGAATACCTGTGTTGCGTGGTGCTGTAGAAATAAAATAACGGAGGTGTGTCTGTGCAGATCGGTGAACGTGGGGCTAACCTGAGTGGAGGACAGCGTCAGAGAATCAGTCTGGCACGAGCCCTGTACAGTGACAGAAGCATTTACATCTTGGATGATCCCCTTAGTGCATTAGATGCTCATGTTGGAAATCACATTTTTAACAGTGCAATAAGGAAACATCTGAAGTCAAAGACAGTCCTTTTCATTACTCATCAGCTTCAGGTACTACATCTCTCATACATTCTTTTTTGGACTTTCTTGAAATGCTGTTTAGTCAGTTGCCTTCATTCTGGAAGTTTCTGTGCCCTGACCTGCTGCAGCACATGCTGTCTGTCTATAGGATGCATGGTTAACATTTACAAACTAGGTTTGCAAATTCACACTGAGCCCAGTCTGTTTATTTGATACCAGTGCTGCTTGGTGTCTGATCGGGACTGGTGACACTTGGCTAAAGAAAATTTATCAGAGAAATAAATACCTTGTTCAAAAACACTTTTGCTAATTTGCTATAAAGCTAGTTCATCACATCAGAAAACACTCAGACTTGATGTCAGTAAATTGGAATTGATGTATTCTGAGATTTTTTCCCATCTTCTGTGTATAGAAATTAGTTAGCATATCAATGTTTTCAGTGTTTAAGTATCCTGAATTGTGTCTTCCATAACAGATTGTTTTTGATAGAAGGTAAAAGCTTTGTATTTGTGAAGAGCGAGAGTAGTCATGGTCCTCTAATCAATGCAGGACCTTTAAAAATCAGATATCTGTTATGTGGGAAGAGATGTGTTGTGTGCAAATGTCTATAAATTACTGAAAAGGATTGTGTAGGAGTGTGTTTGATTATCGGACATAATGGCGGAGACTTGTTCTGCTACCTGAAACAAAAGCTCTCGAAACCGGAAGCAGTTTAGAGAGAAGATATTGCTTTATTCGACGTTGAGTGCTAGGTGGAAATCTACAAATCTAGCACAGCTTACCGGGGACATTCACCCATTATTTACACACAAAAGATTCTCATTATTCCGCCTACCTGATATATAACTCCACCTGGGCTGACGTATTCATTAGGATGACAGAATAGCCTTTTTGCACACGCGTATTAAATTTTGCAGCATCTACAAAACACTCCTGTGCAGGTGTGAGCTCCTTGGTGGCCATTTGCTTAGGGATACCCTTCCTCACATCCTTTTAAGGTATTGAGTTGTCTCAGGACAGTAAAAGTTTACTGTAAGTTTGCCAATTTCTTGAGGGTGATAAGGATGTCCTTTGAAGTAGCCACAGCTCTGTCCCGATTGATAGGGAGGTGCACACTTTGACATATGAGAGAACCTTGAGGTTAACTACTTCTTGTTATCCCATCCTTATCGCTATCAGCCCAGTGACCAACTATTTTCTCATACAGTAAGAAGCTCAGTAATTAACTCATTTTAGTTAGCATATGTTTATAAACAAAGCAGACGCCTGTCTTTGGTAACAGTTCTTACCGCCATTTTCTCCAGTATCTTGTTGACTGTGATGAAGTGATCTTCATGAAAGAAGGCTGCATTACTGAGCGAGGAAGTCATGAGGAACTGATGAATTTAAATGGGGACTATGCAACTATTTTCAATAACCTACAGCTGGGAGAAACACCACATATTGAGGTACTTGTTTGTCTATTTTAAAGCGCTCTGAATGTTGACTTTTCTGATGAACCAAATGACATAGTTGGAAGACAGGAAAATGGCTCCAGATGTTCACATGTTGATTGGACCGATAGATTTCCTGTACAATAATCAGTGCTTCGTAAGCACTTTTTCTTTGCAGTCACTGTTTATATTTAGGGGATGTGTAGTGGAGAGGACTCTGCCCATGAGCTCATGAGTTGAACGTAAAAGTAGTGGATCGTCTCCTGTGGTGATGTTCAGAGTAGGAAGATCATTGTCTCCTTTATTGGAGGCCTTACTTCTTAATTTACCTCAAAATTAGCACAGACATGGACCAAACTTTGTGTGAAAAAAATTGTTACTGGTTTGTTACTTTTTCACACAGGGTGTGACTGAGGCACAGCGAAATTAACACAACTCGTTGAAAGTTAGATGTGGCAGTATTCTGGAAATGTAACTGAAAATGCTTTGTCTTGGTGGGTTTTGAGGGAAAAAAAAAGTGTTGCTTGACACTGCTTCTGTTATGAAACAATTGCTATAAATGCAAACTTGGATTTGTGCTGTAGTATTTTAGTCAATGGAAAAAATGTAAATCTAGAAAATAACAAGAACCATTCAGTAGGGCATGCATTTAAGTTTTCAGAAATTTAGTTTTCCCAGCTTTCTCCTGTTTGCTTCCTGAAATCATTCTTTGGAGTATAAGTGAATTTGCTGCTTTTTATTTGATGGTGACTTACTTCTTTAAATTTTGTGTGCATTTTCTCTTAGTAAGAAGTGATTAAAAAGCACATCAGCAGTTTATTTTTTAAGAGACAAGAGGCTCCTTATGCACAAGTTGCAGACAAAAAAAAAAAGTTTCTGAAAAGGTAGCATTGTGTGATAAATACACAGATACAGACGGTGTTTGGTGAAATTTTCTCATGGGAGATGTTAGCGAAAGAAGCAACAGAATATAATGCATTCCTCTGCATATTCATTCTGAGGCACAAAGATTACAGTTCTGCCATTTTAAGGGTAATGTAATGACAGTTAACACGAGATTCTCCAGTCTGCATGCCTGGCTGACCTTCATGTCTCTCTGTAAACACCAGCTTGTAGAGGGAGCATTAATTTGCATTCCATATGGGATAAGAAGAAGTGGATGGTAAAGTTAGATTCTGTGTGGTTTGACATGTATGAGATGTCACTCATGTAAAGTGTGGGAAAATGACCCTGAAGATGGTGTGGGAAAATGACCCTGAAGATGGTGTGTGTGGTGTTCAGTTACTGTGGGCTGTCTCTGAACAGGTAGAACTTCCACTTTTGGGAGATGGCTGTATTTAGAACAGTAATTGTGTCTGCAGTTTAGTGTTTGAACACTTGCTTTCTGGGAGACCAAATTAACCAGACTTCATCCTTAGAGGCATTTCATGAGAGCTTTCCTAAGCAAAGTACTAGGGTGTTTGCAGGGAAAAATGCCTCTTAATAAAATAGTGAGTTGTTTTTACAAGGCACAGGGGGGTTGTATCTTTTTCTCAGTAGTAGGCATGTCATTCCTCAAGCCTGTATGCTCATAGTGTCACTGATTCTGGAAATCAACCTTGCACAATACCAGTACAGATTGGTAGCAGTTCAGATTAATAAAGGAGGAGAATTTAATCTACCAGAGTTGGCAGTCATCCGTCATAATAGTAAAGTTAATATATGAATGCTGAGCTATTGAAAGTCTTTGTTCGTAGCAGGCAGCTTAAAAAATTCTGGGTTCAGATATGAAAATGTCAAATCAAATTACTCTGGTATGCTTAGTGTCATTGTTTTCCTGCAGATTAATATAAAGAAGAGCACAAACAGTTCACTGAAAAGACCCCAGGATAAAAGTACCAAAACAGGGTCTGTGAAGAAGGAGAAAGTTGTAAAGAAGGAAGAAGGTAGCTATGTAATCAGATTTCTGACTGTAATTATTTTATACACCAATAAGCTCAAAAGATATCCTTTCAAAATGTATTATGAGTGTACCTCTCAGGTTTTGAAAGCTGTCTCAAGTCCTGGTCACTCAGTGTGGTTGATAGGACACAGGCAGTGTGCAGAGGACATTAATTCATTAGATGTGGTATCTGCACAATGTTTTAAGTTCAATCATGGTGCCGCTGGTCACTGCCATCGGCACAAAGGAGCTTGCAGCACCCTCCCACACCGTCCCTCTGTCCTGTCCTGAGAGGCCAATGTGAATACTTGGGTACTCGCACAGTCCTCAGCAGGACACAGCATTTACCTATGAAGAATTGGAAGATCTGACCTCTGTTGTGTGGTTCTCTCTGTTTAATGTTAACTTTGAACTTCAGCAGGGTTTAAAAAGCAATAGTAAAGCTGATACCAGCCTACTGTTTAGGTCTGTGCTGATTATGCTTTTTCAGACATACCATGACATGAATGATTCTGCAGAGGAAATGTGACTTTTTGAAAAACTGTTTGAACCATTGATTTCTACATATTAAGTAATGTCAGTGTTTCTGAAAGTACTCCATACAGTTTGAAAACGACTGTAGTTTCGTGTATGTTCACAAACTTACCAAAGAGCTTTATTCTCCTCACTCCCTCCTCCTCCTCTTTTTCACAGGCCAGTTGGTCCAGTTGGAAGAGAAAGGCAAAGGCTCTGTCCCCTGGTCTGTTTACGGTATCTACATTCAGGCAGCGGGAGGCCCCTTTGCATTCCTTGTCATCATGGCACTGTTTGTGTTGAATGTGGGCAGTACAGCTTTTAGCAACTGGTGGCTGAGTTTCTGGATCAAGCAAGGCAGTGGAGTAAGATCAATCACTTTTCTGCTCTCTTGTGTCTAACGGGCAGGGGGATTGCTCTCCTAGACTGATCCCAAGCAGTCCTGTGAGACCAAGTGGTGCTTCCTCATTTAAGCAAGTTGTAAGGCTCCCCAGGAGGTGATCTCACTAGAGAGTTTGTCTCTGAGAATAAGAGGCTCCACTAATTGGAAAGGTGTAATAGCTTGTGGTTTTATATTGCCCTCCTCTTCCCTGTCTTGGTTAGTCTAAGAAAAGGAAGTGAAAATGTGAAGGCAGCCAACAAGCTGCAGGAAGAATTATTAATTTTAATGCTGGTTTTTGTTTGAATGTGACCTTACATCTAACCGGATAATGGCTTTAAGTCAAATGATTTTTGGGAATTGCTTTGAATACTGTAATGACCTGCGATGATGATTTCGGAGTTTTCCCACTCTGGGGGCTTTGATTGCAAGTCTTGTTGCATTTAAAGATTCGAAAATGAGTGCAGGATTGTTTGGGTTTTTTTTGGGGGGGCAGGGTGAGCAAACTGCTAACCTCAGAGAGGAAATAATGAAGTGTAGATGGCCAATAATATTAAAATAAGCAATGAGGTCCTTAAACATACTTAAAGATTAAAAAAAAAAATTAAAAAGGGAATAAGAATGTTAGTGTGACAGCAAATAAATTACTGCATGCTGGCAGAAAGTAACAACTGTGTGTGATAAGAAGACGATGTGCAACCTATCCAAGGTGAATATTGCTGTGTAATAGGAGTGGTGGTATCTGGTGTTGTTCCAAAGAACACGAGAAATGATAAGCATGGAATGAGAGATTAGGGATCAAATGAAGTAGTTATTGTTGTATTTTCACAGATATTGTAGGAAAAAGGCCAAGGGCTACAAATCTGCACGTCCAGTATCTCTGCTAGGGAGAACTTTCTGAAGCATTCAACAATCATCATAGTGCTTTATTTAAAGAAAAAATATCAAATATGGTAGGAGGGGACAGAGGACAGTTAAATTCTATCACATGTAATGTGTACATTCTTAATTCTTGTCTTAACTAACTATTCACTGAAACAAATTTTCTGCAGAACACCACTGTGACTTCGGGAAATGAGACTGTCATAAGCAACAGTATGAAAGATAATCCTCACATGCATTACTATGCTGGCATCTATGCACTGTCAATGGCAGTTATGTTGATCCTGAAAGCTGTTCGTGGTGTTGTCTTTGTAAAGGTATGTGCCAATGCTGTTGTTTTCCTTACCTCGCTCCCACCCCTCCTCCCCAATTCCGCATATTGCTGTCACCGTGGTTCTTTTGGTCGCCTCCCAAGAGACACTTTGAACCAGAGGAAGTCAGATCACAGATTGTGAGGTTTCTGTAAGTCATCTCTTGGGGCTGCACCATGCTAAACTTCTTCCCGAATTAATAGCTTCCTTCCACTGGTTGGAAGCACAAAATGCAAGGAAAAAAAACCTTATGGTTGGAGAAAGAAAATGAGGAGGATGTTTTGATGCTCAGGGGAGGAGCAGTGACAGGAAGGCAAACATCTTTTCATAATGCTGCAATGTTTTCTGCATTGTCAGGGAACTCTCAGAGCATCCTCAAGGCTCCATGATGAGCTCTTTCGAAGGATTCTGCGCAGCCCCATGAAGTTCTTTGACACTACACCCACTGGGCGGATTCTCAACAGGTTTTCCAAAGACATGGATGAAGGTAGCTCTCACTGTATGCACTATAGATCCCACATTCAGACCTTCCAGTTAACACAAACCTTCTCCTTCAGACCTTCCAGTTAACTTCTTGATACTCTCCAGCCTCTTGCTGTTGTGGTGATCATACTCTATATACATTACCAAAGGTGTACTTGTAATAGACAAAGAAGGAATTGGGACGTACCTGGGTTATGATTCTAGAAAGCAGCTGATATCTCAAGTCTAGCTGTTCACTTACAGAGAAGAAAATGTGGAGGTTCTTTTGTACCTACAGTCTGCATGTGGACTCTTAGCAGCCAGTGCAGGGGGAAGCTGATGTGCTGCAAAGGTGGTAATTAAATCAGAGTTGCATCAGTGCTATTTCTGCAAAAAGGAATATTTGGAAAGACTACTAGCACCTCAGAAGATAAAAGCACACCTAAAAAAAATGTACATTTTTAATTTGAATAAGCCATGAGAAATCACTGTCCTTGTCAGTGATGATGTACAACTGGACTGAATTGTGCTATATAGGTTGTTTTAGCTTTCTGTACTCAAGATTTGTACTCTCTCTGGGCAGAGAGAAACATAATGAATTTTAACAAGGGCAAGTGTAGGATGCTGCATCTGGAGAGAAATAACCCCATACACCAGTACAGGTTGGGGGCTGACCTGCTGGAGACCAGCTCTGAGGAGAAAGACCTGGGAGTCCTGGTGGACAACAGGATGACCATGAGCCAGCAATGTGCCCTTGTGGCCAAGAAGGCAAATGGCATCCTGGGGTGCATCAAGAAGAAAGTGGCCAGCAGGTGGAGGGAGGTCATCCTGCCCCTCTGCTCTGCCCTGGTGAGGCCACAGATGGAGTACTGTGTCCAGTTCTGGGCCCCCCAGTTCAAGAAGGAGAGGCAACTGCTGGAGAGGGTACAGAAAAGGGCCACAAAGATGATAAAGGGCCTGGAGCATCTCTCCTATGAGGAGAGGCTGAGGGACTTGGGTCTTTTTAGTCTGGAGAAGAGAAGACTGAGGGGGGATCTAATAGATGCATACAAATACTTAAGGGGAGGGTACCAGGAGGATGGGGCTGGTCTTTTTTTCAGTGGTGCCCAGTGACAGGACAAGAGGAAATGGGCACAAACTTGAGTATAAGAAGTTCCACTTAAACGTGAGAAGGAACTTCTTTACTGTGAGAGTGGTAGAGCACTGGAACAGGCTGCCCAGAGAGGTGGTGGAGTCTCCTTCTTTGGAAACATTCAAAACCCCTCTGTACAAGTTCCTGTGCAGCCTGCTCTAGGTAGACCCGCTCGGGGG
>JAHREE010148960.1:17777-34511 GCA_033628505.1 Tringa tobata | reverse complement strand
GGGGAGGGGGAGGGGGGGTTGGACTAGATGATCTCCAGAGGTCCCTTCCAATCCCATATGATTCTATGATTTTCCTCTTTTCCCTCTATCTTTTCCAGTTGATGTTCGTTTACCATTTCAAGCAGAAATGTTCATCCAGAATGTCATCCTTGTGTTCTTCTGTGTGGGGGTCATTTCTGGGGTTTTTCCGTGGTTCCTGGTGGCAGTCGGGCCCCTAATTGTCCTCTTCACAGTTTTGCATGTTGTATCTAGGTAAGTGCATCAGCTGTTTTGGGTAAAAGTAGAGATACTTTGACCTGTTATTAAGGACATAAGGTTCATCAAGTATATATGCATCAATGTAGTGGTTGGCATATGGTAGTTGTACATGTCACTTAAAAGTACTTCTTTCCTTCCAGAGTTTTTATTCGAGAGCTCAAGCGTCTGGACAACATCACGCAGTCTCCATTCCTGTCTCACATTACATCTAGCATACAGGGTCTCTCCACAATCCATGCCTACCACAAAGGACAGGAATTTCTGCACAGGTCAGTCTGAATATCTGTCTGGGAGTGGTGGAGCACAAAGCTCCACAATGGGTTTATATTCTGAAAGATTTATTAATGGGGTCTACAGCTGATGGCATACATTGGCTGTAAGAGTGAAAGTTACTTCTTGGGAGAACAGACGAGGGAGAAGGAGAAGGGAAGGGGAAAACTTCTCAGTAGCCAACAAGGGAAGAACAGTGATGGGGTCCCAGGTGAATGCCCTCCTCTGGAGTGTTCTGCAGTGCAGCAGGTGGCGATGATAATGGTAAGGGCAACTTTTTGGCCATACTTTTTCCCTAGTAGTATATACTTTTCATCAGGTCCTGCTCATACTTTCTATTGGTTGTTTCTCCTTGTAATTGCATTACCAAAACCTCAGTATGCATATTGATGAGCTGTTACTCTTTGCACATGTATAATTGGATAGCATTTACCAAGGATTTGATTGTTAGCCACCATGTTGTGCACGATGCTTGTTGTTCTCTAGTGTAAACTAAAATCTGCAAAGCAAATGTTAGTGAGGAAAAGTGAAACACTTCTCATGTGAGTGGTAGTTTCCCATGAGAACCTGCTATAACCATATCAGGGTTTTGCAGGTGCAAGGTCATGAGACCAACAAGCATGAAAGCACAGGGAAAATTGCCAGAGGCTCTGGAAAGACACCACACTGCATCAGCTTAGATGAAACGTTGCAGAGGTGAAAATAGAAGTCCCTTAGCGTTGCTGGTGCTGGAGCACTAAGGTACTGCACACACTGTGCAACGGTGACGGGTGTAAAACTGAGTGGCATGATCTGAAAATTTAGGTACTGCCTTTGTGAATCTCTTAAGTGTCTCCCCTTAAATACGCTTTCCCAGCCTCACAGTGTCATGATTGTAAATTAAATGGTTATTGATATGTTTTAATTAGTGTCAGCAGTTCTGTCAAAAGTTAGTGTAACTTCACTTTTACACTTGTGTGTAAAACAGCACATATTTTGTGCATATTGTGAAGCACTGCTGCTGTTACCCGTTGACTAATTTGTAGCCATCGAGCATCCTGTGGGAGGTCTTGCGTAGGGGAACTTGTGGTGAAAATGTGTGTAATGTCACTGAATTTTTATTCACCCCCAGTACAATTCATTGTTGTACACAGAAACTTGGTAACTTGACTTCCAAGAGTTTGAGCTAAGTAGGTATCTGACATTATTGGGGAAAGTTTATAAACCCTGCTTCTGTGGCCTAGTTTGGGACTTTATGTCAATGACGTACTAGTCTTCCTACCCTGAGTTCTGATGCTGGAACAGGCATTTAAGTAGCTCTGATATTTGTGGAACATCAGACTCGTGGAGGTCTACTAACCTTTCCTGTATTTACTCCAGGTATCAGGAGCTGCTAGATGACAATCAGGCACCGTTTTACCTGTTCAGTTGTGCGATGCGCTGGCTGGCTGTACGGCTAGACGTCATCAGCATTGCTCTGATCACGACCACTGGCCTTATGATCGTCTTAATGCATGGCCAGATTCCTCCTGCCTATGCTGGGCTGGCTATCTCATATGCTGTGCAGGTGAGTATGTTCAAATTCTGTGATATTTAATTTCTCATACAATGTAGTTATTGCTAGGAAGTACAAGCAACACACCACTGAAAACTTTCCTTAATGCTCTAGAATGGAAAACGATGCTGTTACCCCTTTTGGTAATGGAGGGAAAACAATTTAGAGTTGGGACCTTTTGCTAGCAGCCAAATTACGAGGAGCTAGGCACTTAAGGCTATTGTTCTGGGAAGCTGCCTCTTTTTAAATGATGAAATAGAAACTGTTTGAGGCTCTTCATATGCTTTATATTGCAATTTTCCTGGATATTTCAGAAATTGGATTGATGGTCCATCAGATATCTGCCAAACTGATGTCCTGATGTGTTGCCTGCCGTGTTTTCACAGCAGGTAGCACCCAGTGTTGCAGCTGCCCGCGCTGGATAAGACTTCACGGTTCAGAGCACTTGCTACTAGAGCTGTTGTTTGGCCTTTTCTGCCTCCTGGTGGTAGTAAGCTGAAATTCGAAACCTTTCTAAACTGTGGGTTTTCCAAGTGATTAATAAATTATGGATATTTTAAAATAAACTAGTAATTAAAATTAACTTTAAGTAACTAAATTTAACTTAGGAACCTTATCTATAAGGTGCCCAGTGCCAAGAGTACTTGTATCAAGTAGAATAGAGTCATTTAGGTTGGAAAAGACCTTTAAGATCGAGTCCAACCATTAACCTAACACTGCCAAGTCCACCACTAACCTGTGTCTCTCAGCACCATGTCTGCCTGGCTTTTAAACACCTCCAGGGATGGGGACTCAACCACTTCCCTGGGCAGCCTGTTCCAATGCTCAATAACCTTTTTCTGTGAAATTGTTCCCAATATCATAGAATTATAGAATGGTCCGGGCTGGAAGGGACCTCCAAAGGTCATCTAGTCGGACCTCCCCGCAGTCAGCAGGGAGAACCCCAACTAGACCAGGTTGCCCAGGGCCTCGTTGAGCCTCACCTTGAATATCTCCAGGGAAGGGGCCTCAACCACCTCCCTTGGCAACCTGTTTCAGCGTTTCACCACCCTCATGGTAAAGAACTTGTTCCTAATATCCAATCTAAATCGGCTCTTCTCCAGCTTAAAGCCATTGCCCCTCATCCTGTCACTGCAGGCCTTTGTAAACAGACTCTCCCCAGCCTTCCTGTAGGCCCCTTCAGGTACTGGAAGGCCACTATTGGGTCTCCCCACAGCCTCCTCTTCTCCAGGCTGAACAACCCCAGCTCCCTCAGCCTGTCCTCGTAGCAGAGGTGCTCCAACCCCCTGATCATTTTTGTGGCACTCCTCTGGACCCGCTCCATCAGATCCATGTCCTTTCTATATTGAGGGCTCCAGACCTGCACACAGCGCTCCAGGTGAAGTCTCACCAGAGCAGAGTAAAGCGGCAGAATCACCTCTCTGGGTCTGCTAGCAACACTTCTTTTGATGCAGGCCAGGATGTGATTGGCTTTCTGGGCTGCAAGTGCACATTGTCTGCTCATGTCCAGCTTCTCATCCATCAGCACCCCCAAGTCCCTTTCCTCAGGGCTGCTTTCTAATACCTCATCCCCCAGTCTGTATTGATAGCGAGGATTGTTCCGTGCAGAACCCTGCACTTGCTTTTGTTGAACCTCATGAGGTTCACCTGGGTCCACCTCTCCAGCCTGTCCAGGTCCCTCTGGATGACATCCCGTCCCTCTGGTGTATCGACAACACCACACAGCTTGGTGTCATCTGCAAACTTGCTGATGGTGCTCTCAATCCCTCTGTCTGTGTCATTGATAAAAATGTTAAACAGTACTGGTCCCAGCACGGACCCTTGAGGGACACCACTTGTCACTGCTCTCCATCTGGACTTCAAGCCATCGAGTACCACCCTCTGGATGCGACCATCCAGCCAATTCCTTATCCACTGAACAGTCCACCCAACATATCGATCCTAAACCTCCCCTGGCGCAACTTGAGACCATTTCCTCTTGTCCCATCACCTGTTCCTTGGGAGAAGAGACCAACTCCCCCAGCTACACCTTCCTTTCAGGGAGCTGTAGAGAGTGAGAAGGTCTCCCCTCAGCCTCCTTTTCTCCAGGCTGAACACTCCCAGCTCCCTCAGCTGCTCCTCACAAGGCTTGTGCTCCGGACCCCTCAGCAGTTCCGTTGCCCTTCTCTGGACACGTTCCAGCCCCTCAATGTCCTTCCTGTCATGAGAGGCCCCAAACTGGACACAGCCCTCGAGGTGGGGCCTCACCAGTGCCCAGTACAGGGGAAAAATCACTGTCCCAATCCCGCTGGTCCTTTAGGTTCATCTCTTAATTCGGTAATAAATCACAGCTCTCTAAATATGTCTTCGCTTTCTCCCATCACTCCAGTTAACAGGGTTATTCCAGTTTACAGTCAGACTTGCTTCAGAGACAGAAGCTCGCTTCACCTCAGTGGAGAGGATTGATCACTATATCAAGGTAGGACAAGAGTACATTCAACTGCTTCTTGTAAAATTTCATGTTGCTTATTATTTTGATGGCAGAAGAAAAAGTCAGGCATAGTCTGCCTTAGTACAGAATGTATGTTTCTGATCTTGTGCATGTATCAGTGCATGTACTGTAATACTGCAGAGCGAATTTGAGTTATGAAGCATGTATATAAGTGTTGGCAGGATGACCGGCACAAGAGCTGGCAGGTAACAAAGCTTACAGGCATCGCTTACCTGTCATCGCTGAAGGATATTGAAAGTTTGCTGACTTTCTCAGCAGAGAGTGTGTGAAAGGGGTAACTGGAAATTGAATGCAATATTTTACAGTAAAAGGATGGTGTTCTGGCATCCTTCATTCCAAATCTAGTGGAACTCCTTCATTTAAACACAGATAACTGTTACTTTATCTACATGTAATTCTGCTTCATCCTAATAAGTCTACTTCGTTTTCCACAGCTATCTTACCTAATATATTTCTATATGCTTAAAAAGTCAATGAATTGCTTTTATTGCAAGCATGAGAAGTGTGCCAGGCTAAGTGTTTAGCAAGCTGCCCTGATTGCTCTGATTGTCTGTAACCCTTTCTTCATGATTAGGATTTGTGTGTGCAGAACTGGGTATAGATCAATGGGGAAAGTGTGGCCAGGAGAAAGCCTTCTACTGGATCTGGTCTTTGAGGTGGAAAGGCTTTTTAACTTAATACATAATACATATTCCCCCTGAACTTTGAAGAGACTTATGTATATATTTGGTAAATCTGGGCTATGTAGTAGTTGATATTTATAGAACTTTTCTAAGCCTATGGGTTTAATACTGAAGAAAAAAATATAATAAAAACTGCCTGCTCTCCCTGTCCTCTTGTGACAAGTAGAAAAGTTCTGTGTATGGAAGACTTGATGACCACACAAGCTGAGAACTGTGTGCTAGATAGTGCCTGGTATCTCACTGGGCTGAGATGGGTTTATCACTTCAGTGGCAAAACCTATAGTTGTTTTGGTTGTCTTTTTAAGTTACTGTTACAGTGTTTGGTTGTTTGGTTTGTTTTTTGGGTTTTTTTTGTAAAGTTACTATCATTTTATATCACTATTAAGCAACACTTTCTGTGATTTTTCTCACATGCATCTGTAGACAGCCACTTTATTATGAAACTGTAAAACTAGTTTGAATCTGATGTGAAGTGGTGGGTGCGCAGGGAAACACTGAGGATTCTGTGTTACACCGAGTCCCAGCCTTGGCTTCTTCAGTGTGGGCTTCAAGGTTGCTGTTGGGATCACCAGGCTCAAGGAACTGGAGTACTACTGTAGAGGATTGCTGTTTTTCTCAAACCCTTGGGGTACAATTAATCTGCCTCTAACTAGATGTTGCAGATGTCCACGATTGACATAGTCCCTGTGGGATCTCTCTGTAGTCAGTGTAGGAAATAGCTCTCTCCAGAGGGCAATTTATTACACATTCTAAGTGTTTATATTAGAATGAGAAAAATCACGCTCCAGAAACTCTAGCTACTTTGTTGTGACTGTAAAGGAGTTGACAGGGCCTGGCCCAGTTGGAGATTCTTGCTTTGTGTTTAAAGTTACGTGAGATGACTTCCATGACAGGATTTCTGCCATTCTCTGAGGCTATTTGTGCCAAATATGGGGAAGTGACCTTGGCTTCATTCTAAACATGCTGTAAATGCACATCTTTGGTTTTCAGAGGTTCTGCTTTTCTGCTTAAACTGTGAACTGCTTAATGAGGGGCCTATTAAGGGGCAGAGTAAAACAGCAAAAGTGAGCAAGCTGGAAGGGGCCTGACTGGCTCAGTGATTTAATAGAACAGGGGCAAATGAGGAAGAGGAGGAGGAGAGTAGCATTTGTCCAATGTGTCATATGGACGTTCTCTTCTGTGTCAGAATTGGCAGAGGTGACCTTGGCATGGCATAGCACATGAGACATAGAAATACAGCAGATTTTGCATCCAGAAATACCTGGTCTTCGGAGTGTCACAAAACTCAATAGGATTGTGCTCATAAATAGGCCTAAAATACATTTTGAATTCTGTTGATGAAAAAAATTGTGTAGAAGGACCAATGTCATTATTGTGGCAACAGGAGGGGAATAGCAGTGTGGTCAATGTAACACAGCAAACCTCTGAGCCACTGGGCCCATATCCAGCCACACAGCTCATCATAAAACTGCCATCAACTGATATGGGCCGAGTCTGCAGGGAAGGATTCCTGCTGAAAGCCGCAACTGGTAATTTTCCTTTTCTGGTGGTTTGGTTACTGGAAATTGAACTTCTGGTTTTGTTTTAAAGACACTTTCCTTGGAAGCTCCTGCTCGAATTAAGAATAAAACTCCTCCTCTGGACTGGCCACAGGAAGGTGAAGTTGTTTTTGAAAATGCAGAGATGCGGTACCGAGAGAACCTCCCTCTAGTACTTAAAAAAGTGTCCTTTACTATCAAACCGAAGGAAAAGATTGGCATTGTGGGAAGGACAGGCTCAGGTAAGGAAAAACACTAAGCACAGTTAAATTACTACTTTGACAGAATGGGAATGGAATAGAGTGAAGCAGTTGTATTGATTCTCCTCTGCGTTCTCTGTGTTTGAATAAATTGTTAATTGCACAGGAGTGGTCCAGCGGTCTTAGTGATGGATTCTGTTCATGCGCATGCATAAGTAGGATCCTTGTAAACAATAATGAAAACAAATTTTCATTTAAAGTAGAGGGATATCTTGCGATGCCTGAGCTGGTATACTCATAATTGTAGCACCCCAAGCCATTTGTCAACACAGAACACTTCCTACAACGTGCTCATTGCAGTTTGACTCTTGAAAGTTTTCTGTACTGATGCTGCAGCCAGGTTTGGCTCTAAGCTATCTCAGAAATCTGTAATGTGAAGAATCAAAACTGCTTTTGTGAGATCACTTAAACCAGCTCCAAAATGTAGTTTCTAAATAAGCAATTAATATTGCTGTATTGGGTTGACGTGGCAAGGTTTTGGTAGCAGGGGTGGGGTGTCACTCCAGGGGCAGCTTGTGTGAGAGGAGATGAAAAGCTGCCCCTACAATTGCTTAGAAGTTTAAATACTGAATCTCAGCATTTACCAGTATCGTTTGCCGGGACTTTATGGTGTTTTAAAACACTTTTCTTACAGATGGACAGCTTTTAAAATGCATTCTCATCTAAAAGCTGCTGACTGTAGAAACACTAGTATTGCTTTTCCTGTCCCATTTTTAGGGAAGTCTTCCCTTGGAATGGCACTCTTTCGTCTGGTTGAACTGTCTGGAGGCTGCATTAAAATTGATGGTGTGAAAATAAATGACATTGGTTTGGCAGATCTTCGCAGCAAACTCTCAATCATTCCTCAGGAACCTGTGCTATTCAGTGGCACTGTGAGGTTAGTGAGATTAGAAGGCAGCAAGAAGGAAAAGAGAGTGACCAGCTTATACTTGAACTTAGGTGCCTGGTGAGATTTTAGTTCTCAGGCATCCTAGCTTCTGTCCTCTGTTTTTGAAACATAAAAAAGCGTAGGTAAATGATTTTAGCTGTCCAAATGCAGAACTGGATGTAATCATCCTCTAAAAAGGTCTTGCTATCTTGTTTAGTTTTTCTACGTCTTCCATCTCTACTCTTTGCTCTTGGGGTACCCTAACCCTAGTGTTCTGGGAGCATCTGATTTGCTTGGCAAGGAAATTCTGTCAGTGGAAGGCAAGACGGAATCATCCATCCAGATGAGTTAGCACTCTGCTGTTTTGCCATTCATTGCTGAATAAAAATTCTGGTTATGTTTTCTGCTTCCCCCTCCAGATCAAACTTGGATCCTTTCAATCAGTACAGTGAGGAACAAATCTGGGATGCTTTGGAAAGGACTCATATGAAGGAGTGTGTAAGTATTATGTGCCCTATGAGATACAGGTTTGTGTTTTGGCTTTTAAACCTACATGTTCTGTTAATAGGTGCTTCAGAGGCCTTTAGATAAAGCTTTTTCTTTGGATTTTTTCCCCCTTATTGGCTATTCTTTATTTCTAGTAAAGAGACTGAATTTTTGGAGAATGTGCCACATTTTTGGATGTTTACTTTTTTAGTTTATAGCATAGCAGAGTGTTGCTTCATCACAGGAAACTCCTAGGGTGTTACAATATGTCATGTGATATTTCTCTATGTGTGCCTTAGGTGTGCATTCTGCATTTACATTTGTGAGTGTAAATGTTACACTGCATATTTAGACTGAACTTAAAATCTGCCCTTTGTGAGGCTCTCTGCAGCAGGTCTCACTGCTGTGACATTTCCAGTTTCTTTTCTTGTACGTCAGTGGCGTGGGGTTGCATGTGTGGCTGTAGTACTTATGCTGCAGTGACTTCTGCAGGGACTAGGTTCACTCTTTTCTCTTGGTGAGAAAGACTGTCAGGAGATCTGTGTTCATGGTGACGCAATTTTGTACATAGCATGCTTTTTTCTAGAAATCAAATATTTTGTTCTTAAGTCATTCTAAAGTTGCTTCCTGAGAGGATACAGCTCTTCTAGCTTAGCAACTAGTAGTGTTCTCAGGAGATATTGCTGAGTCACGGACTTTTCAACTGGACTGAGCAGGTCTGATGTTGTGTTGTTTTTTTAGCATTAGTTGCTTGTTACTAATTTCCCCAACAGAGAGAGGGAGAGATGGTCAACAAAGTGATATTTTGGAACATGAGCAAAATTGGATTTGCAGGAGAAGTAACTGATTGTCTTATGCCATGAAGATATGAAAAGTCTGTGCAACGCTGTAAGGTTTTTTGCCTCTTCTTTCCCACACAGGTTGCCCAGCTGCCTATGAAACTTGACTCAGAAGTGATGGAAAACGGGGAAAACTTCTCAGTTGGAGAGAGACAGTTGCTGTGCATAGCTAGAGCTCTGCTGCGTCGTTGCAAGGTGAGTATAGTGATGGGAGGAACAGCTAGACTTAGCAAACGGATAGCATTGAGCAAGCCTTTTTGTGCCAGATTCATTCTATCTGCCAGAGGAATCACACCACCAGTTATTGCAACCCACAGGTGGTGTAGGGTTAGAACAACTAGAAAGGCATCCATTGCCAGCTGCAGAAAGGTATTGCTTGCTAATGGTAATAATAGTGTGTTGGACTGGCCTGATCATTTATTCAGAGTGTCCTATTACTGGTGAGCATCAGATTCTTTCCTCCTTCCACCTTTTTGTAAATGTTAGCCAAGTACCTTCCTTCTCCATGGTGTTCCACTAAAATGTAGTCTCCAAGTGGAATTTGGGGCCATGCTGTGCCAGTGAAGTTACGGGTTTTGCAGGAATGGAAGACAAATAATTACAGTGAGAAAGGATATTTGGATTGAGATTGACCAGGATTCTGATTTTAACATCCTTTTTTCTTAAACATTGCATGCCATATTTTAAGGTTCCTTCTGCATCTGTTTTAAAGCCAAGACTACTCAGCAGAAGTTACCGCTCTCTCTGCAGTACCTGCACAAATCAAGTCTAGTTCAGCTTTGAAAAGAGACTGCTCCAAATCAGTTTATATTTGAGTCTGAGAGGAATGGTAATTCTTTCCAGCATAAGAAAGCTAGTAAGCCTGGTCATTATTGACTCATTGCAGAAGGAACTGTCACCACCAAGAATGTGTCAGGTTAGTTTACCATTAAAATTTGTGTTTGAGATTTAGCTGCTGAATGTAAAACTGAACGTAGTGGGAACTTGAGGCCCAGGTCAGACTCCAAACATCTCATGGCTGTAGGATGTGACCATAAAATGCAAGTGTGATCCATAGGGTAACTGTTGAAGGCAATTGCATATAGAAAACTGAAAAGGTACTTGTGAAAACTACCTTTGTGACCACAGCTCTGTAGCAATTGTCAGTTGTGACAACTCTTAGTCATGGTAATTTTTCCCACTCTACGTATTTTTTTTGTTCAGGGAGGGAAAGAGTTACTATGGATAACAGCCAGGATTATGTGCTGCTTTCAGATTTTGATACTGGATGAAGCAACAGCTGCTATGGACACGGAGACAGACTTACTGATTCAGGAGACCATCAGAGAAGCATTTGCAGACTGCACTATGTTAACAATAGCTCATCGCCTGCATACGGTATTGGGCTGCGATCGGATCATGGTGCTAACGCAAGGACAGGTAAGCAGCAAGACTTTAGTGGCTGTGGTTCCTGTTGCAGTTTGGTGGTGCTGTATGTGCAGGCTGAACTGAAGGAACAGCTGGTATTGCAGGGTGGAAAATCCACTGTGTTTATTTACATCTTTGGTAATAATACTCCAATAGAATCAGTTATTGCCTGACCATGACAAGACCAAAGAGGGCAAAACTTCTTTAACACTCCAAGAAAATGCTATAGACTAACAGTCTCCCTTTAAAAAGTGCTTTTGAAACCCCCATGGTAGGTTAATTCTCAGATGGGTAATAACCTAAGCATCTCTGATGGGGCTCAGTGGCAGTTTCCCATTACATTCATGAAGCCATGTGCTATCAAAGAGGCACATGAGAGATACTTTACCCACTTTCAGGCTTCCCTGTCGGAGCCATAAACAGTTAAATGTAAGAACATTTGGCAAAGCTTTTAAAGGTAGAGAAGGCAAAAGCCCATAGCATCTGCCTCTACTTGCCAGAGCCACAAGAGATTGCTTTCTGATGGGTAGTTCCAGTATTTGTCTGAGCTAGTTTGAAGCATCCCAAATTACAGTATTTAGGCATAGATGCACATACTTTCAACGTCCGTTGTCTGATCTGAAGATTGCTGCGACATTCTGGCTTCTTATCATAGAATCATAGAATTGTCTGGGTTGGAAGGGACCTTTAAGATCATGAAGTCCAACCATCAAGCTAACACGGATAAAACCATCACTAAACCATGTCACTAAGCACTATGTCAACCTGGCTTTTAAATCTCTCCAGGGATGGTGCCTCAACCACTTCTGTGGGCAGCCCATTCCAATGCTTAATAACTCTTTCAGTGTAAAAATTTTTCCTAATCTCCAATCTGAACCTCCCCTGGTGCAACTTGAGGCCATTTCCTCTTGTCCCATCACCTGTTCCTTGGGAGAAGAGACCGACCCCCCCCCGGCTACACCCTCCTTTCAGGAAGCTGTAGAGAGTGAGAAGGTCTCCCCTCAGCCTCCTTTTCTCCAGGCTTAACACCCCCAGCTCCCTCAGCTGCTCCTCATCAGACTTATTCTCCAGACCTCTCTGGAGAATAAGAGTCACGAGTCCAAGGGTTGGGAATCCATTTTCTGCTGGATTTTACTGACTAAGTTTACCTGCCTTGTTTGCTTTTAGGTGGTGGAATTCGACACGCCGTCTGCACTTCTGGCCAATGAGAACTCGCGCTTCTATGCTATGTTTGCTGCTGCGGAGAACAAGGTTGCTGTCAAGGGCTAAAATTCAGGGCAAAGTCACTTTAATTTTTTGGAGAGCTACACTCTCTGCCCATGGCAGGCCAGCTCCTCTTCTTCCTTCAAGCAGATTATTGCCTTTTCATCTTTTAATTTTTAGCACAATGTGTCAAGCCAGAGGGATTTTTAAAACTGTCAGAGGAATTCTTCATGGTTTTTTTTTATTGTATTTATTCCATCATCATATTACTAATTTTTTGTTATTAAATGCACTCTACAAATGGCTCAGGGAGCCATAGTTATAAATGTATCAGAGGCCTATAATGAAGCTTTATACATGTAGCTATATCTATACATGATTCTGTATATAGCCTATATTTACAGTGGAAATGTAAGCTGTTTATTTTATATTAAAATAAGCACTGTATTAATAACAGTGCATATTCTTTTTTATCATTTTTGTACAGTTTATGGTACCAGAGATCTGGCTTTGTTATTGGACTGTATCAGACACCATTTTGTCTTTTACAGTTGGTCTTTTCCTAGTGCCGGATTTTCTGCGTGTCTGAGTGGAAGTGAAGCTTTGCAATAGTGTCCTTTATTGTCACATCTTTGTTGTCTAGCGCAGGGGAGAAGAGCTCTGTGGTGTAACTCTATTGCATTGTAATTTATCAAAGCTATTTGGAGCATCGCTAATGTTCACCACGGCAGCGGCTGCTGCTTCCCATGATGCTTTCCCAAAGCAGTGTTTTTAGTGATCTCCTGAGTGGAGAACCACTTCTGGGTCACTATAAGGCCTCATATTTTCTCAGTGTCCTGATACAGTATTTCTTACTGTTATCAGCATGGTTTATTTTAATGCAAGCAAGCCCAAGCTCTTCCTGCTTTGCTGATCTAACACAACCAAAATCTAACTGTTCATGGAACGATCTGTAACAAATCAATTAAAAGGTTCAAATAATACCCTGTATGCTAACAGGAAGGCCTTTTCAGAGTTGCTTCAGCTGACTGACTCCTTTATCTTGAAGCTGCTAATACTCCTCAGTGGCTTTCATCGGCATGGGTCACACTAACTCTTTGTTCTGCTCACTTATACTAAGGTTAATCAGCACCAATATTTCCTGTTTCTTTATTGTGCACTTGTTAAGGAAGCAGTCCCCCATCCCACGTCTTCTGGAACTTTAAACAGGTTCCTGTTGATCAGGATGTAACACTGGTGTAGGACATCATTTTCTTACTATAAAGAGACCTACCTCAGGTTACTGGGTCCCATGTAGCGCATTGCCGTGCAGTCACTGTTCACCATCCCTGTCCCACGGGGCTGGTGCCCAGGTGGGCACAGTCGCTCCTCTAATAAGCTGTGACTTACTGAATGGTCAGCGTTGCATGTCTTTGTCAACTTGGACATTTTGTAGCCTTAGCATGTTTGCAAAATGTCTCATGGAGGCAGATATCTGAAAAGTAAATAAAACTATTTTGGGTTTTGTAAATTTTATTGGCTTAAGTGGTTTGTTTTGGGCACATAAATCACTTCTCACCTTTTTGAGCCCTGGGGGACAGTTTTTGCAGGCTGCTTTGGGTTTTTTGTTTTGTTTTTTCTTGTCTATACACCATGGCCTGATCTTTCTTCCTTAAGAGTGGAAGTGTTTCTTTAAAAGTGTAGTGGGTAATTTTTGTGCCTTCCAGCATGGAGGTGGCTTGCAATATATGTATGTTTGTGTTGACTAGTGCAGGAAGTAACAATTTATAGTGCAAGTATTCAACCCAAATAGCAAGGGGGGAGGTCAGTTGGAATACAGAAGATCCTTCTTAGGCTCAGATTTTTCCCCTTTCTTTACTGACAAGGGTTACTGTTTATAATATGACATGACTGCAAAGTCACAGCAACAAGCATTTCTACCTACCAATACCACAGGCAAATCATGGTGTTAACAGAGCTTAGACTGTAGCTTGGAGATAGTAGCACATAAAGCATCATCTGTTGTGGTTGTTCTTTAGTAAGTCTTTTCCCAAGCCAGCATTAACTAGCACAGACCTTACCCTGCTCACAGGCCTGCACCCACTCTGTCAGGTACTGGCCACCATTTTGCCCAGCGTGACTCAGCTGGAGGAGCGGAGCGTCTGCATGTTGTGGGTCGGGAAGTGATAGGCCTGTCTCCAAAGAACACCCAGCCAAGTGGGGGGTTCTTTTTTGGTCAGAAACTTGACGACAAAAAGAAACTGGGGAGAGGCACAAGGGAGCCAGGGCGATACGCTAAAGAGGTTATGAATGCCCTGCTTCCTCCCCAGAAGTAGAGCTGGGTAGAATGTGAGGATGAAGACTGAATACCTTAAGGGGAGAGAACATGAAATGCATCTGCGTAAGACTCTGTTTAACACAGTTCAGTCAATTGTCACATGCAGCTGTCAAGGGCAGGATTGTCTTGGGCCCTGCAGACCTGAGTTTGCCCCACAAACTTCAGTATTTCCTTTGAAGAAAAAGGGCTAATATACCTAGTTCTCAAATGCCTCTGTGGTCAGAGCATGGCTTTATTTGGCAGCTAAGGCTCAGCTAATGGCATTTTGGGCAAAAGGGGAGCCGTCCTGATCTTGTCCTCCTTCTTCTTCCAGGCTGGGAGTTCCTTCCACTGTCCCGATGCCAGCAGTGGTTCTTGCCTGGTCCAGCAGTGACCCGGTTCAGAAAGCTAACTTGCAGAAAGTTCACCCTCCAAAAGCAGGAATGCTGTACCAAGGAGACAGGAAGGCACATCTGGAAGGGAGGTGAATGGGGCTGCTCTTCTCAGTAGGTGCGAACTGTAACACTAGTGTAGGTGTGCGAGGAAACACGCTTGGGATCCATTGCACCAAACTGCTGCTTCCCAATCCTGCTCTCCTGGAAAGGTGAGCACTTCCCTGTTGCTTCAGTGGGCTGAAATAGCCCAACAAGGTGGCGAACAGTCACCTGGAGGCAGCAGGGATTAGCTCAACTGTCACGTTAAACCTTAGCACCAGCATTGTTACTTTGGAATTAAGGAGACAGACTGCCAGAGGGAAATGTTCTTTTTGCTGTAATCACTTATCTGCTTCATTTGGCACTTGTCTCACAGACGGTACAGAAGTATTGCTTCTCACGTAGGTAGCAGTAATTCTGTTACTGGCTTTCGTCCTGAACCACAGGAGCAAGCTGCAGCCTGGCCCAGGGCCCTGTCACTGGAGTGGAAAGAAGATACATCAGTATTTACAAAGGAGACTGAAATATCTTTATCTTTGAAGCATTCTGCGGGAGGCTGCTGATGATGGAAATTTTCAGAAATTGGATCCTGCTTTAGAATTTAGTGCAATATCCCAGAGAAGACTTCATCCTGCAAGGAGTAGGATAAAACTGTGGGATTGCAACAGAGGTTTTCCCTAAAGAGAGCCTACCCAAAATAGCATAGAGATAATGCATCTTCCTTAGTGTATAGCAAAGGCTGTGGCCCAAGACCAAGAGCTGTACAACTGGAGAGAGATTTATCTGGGATATTTGGGTTGCTGTGTTACCCACAGGAATTTCAGTTGCATCAGTTTTGCTTATTCTGTCCAAATGCAGAGAGCACAGCCGATCCAAATTCATTGTCATAAGCTTAGAGACTCTTAGAACATGTTCCTGCTCATCTCGTCTACCTGATGAGTGGAAACATTGCATTTGCTTGGGACTTCAATCGAAATGCAGGTAGGATTCTTCTAAAATCACCCAGTGGAGTTAACGTGCAGTTAGATCGATGTAATTAAGTCCAACGTCAGGCCCTGAAGTTTTGCTGAGGAGACTACACCATTACCTGTGATGAGGATCCCGAGGTTGCTGGGGCTGTGTTCTGTGTGCTACCCCTAGAGGAAAGCCAGAGGGAGATCAAGCAGTCTTAGAACATTGGGGGCAAGAAAGTTTGAGAAAACAGAGTTATTTCAAAAGGCAAGTGATAGGAGTGAAAGTCGGTATCAGAATGAAAGGATAAATGCAGAAAATCTGATTTATAGAAGGAGGATGTGGAGAGAAAAGGTGGCAGGACAAAAAGTTTCCCTCAGTTAAAAGGGGATTGGGCAAAGACAAAATTACTTCTTGAAGGTGCTTCAAAAGAACATGCTGAGAAGATGCAGGTTGGCTGTAATGCCCTCCTCAACCAAAGAGCTTTTGTGAATGCTGCCTTGTCATTTTTTTACTGCAACTGCAGTGTGTTTTACTACATATAAGTAGTCACACAAAGGTTTTCTTTATAGTCCGAGCTTCAGGTTGGTCTAGGATAATACTGTGACTTGTTTTACCCTGGGTTCAGCTGGAAAACAGCAGCTGCGTTGTGCTGGGGACGCAGCTTCTGTCTTGAGTGATGACAGAGTGGAAGCTCACTTGGAACTTGGTGCAGGTGCTGCTGTCACGGGTGTCAGGCTTGGGAGGCTTTTAGAATGTACCACTATGGGTTCATTAAACCCGCAACTGTGTAATAAAAGTTCCTGTGTCATCCAAAAGACGTGCCTTGGAGACTTAACGAGCGGCTGAGGTAGGCAAAGCCCAACAGCGACAATAACTGACGCCAGTGTCACACACCGGGCAGGGGTTTCCTCCGCGCTGCTCCCGGGTTGAGGAGTTCCAATCAGTCGGTCCCGCACCCTCCTGCCTTCCCGCCTACCGTCTCCTGCCGGTGCCCTGCAGAAAAACAAGCGGCTGGTTAAAGATGGTCATTTTGTGGTTTCTGTCCGTTCCGTTGTAGGAAACCGGCAGCGGGCTGCGTGTGACCGGTTGGGCTGGGGCGCGGAGCACTTTCTGTCCGAGCAGGAGCCGGTTTGAGGCGAGGGCTGGGGCAGCTGAGGAGCGCGGGGGGTGAAACGCGGGTGCCCGCCCCGCTGGCGGAGGGAGGCTCTGGGGG